>CABHPP010139041.1:0-22113 GCA_902168425.1 Peromyscus attwateri | reverse complement strand
ACACACACACACACACACACACACACACACACACACACACACGCAGGCACATTCACATATACACCCATACAAACACACACTCATACACTCATGCATAATACAGTGAACATTGAAAAGATGAGCTCACATTACAAACAATCATCCTAACCCCTTTCAAAATGCAGTATTTAACTTGAAATCATTCATCTGCAGGCACAGTGCCCACCACCTTTTCCCACAGCCCCACACCTGCACTCATAATTTTCGTTTACTCACATTTTTCAGTGTCTATTGTCAGGAAGATGAGTTATTTCACATGCAAAAAAGGATTGTCTTCCACAGTGACTCTTTCTCATCCAAAGTGAAGCATACATATCTTTGAGTAATAATGCAGAAAAAGTATCTTAGAATCATTGTCTTGGGAAAGAAAGTATGTCATAAGGTGTTCTGTTTTAAGAGAGTAGTGCTCCATTTCAAGAGGTTTGTAGACCTTGGTCCCAGAGACTCTACAGAGGAAGAGCTGAATTGCACAGAGTCTAGTGTGTAACTGGAAGTTTTCCTGTTCCCTGCCCGGTACTGCAGCTGCTCAGATCTAAATAAACACATAGAGGATTGTACTAATTACAAAATATATGGCCATTGGCTCAAGATTATTATTGACTAGCTCTTACACTTAAATTAATCCATAATTCTTATCTATGTTTAGCCATGTGGCTTGGTACTTTTTCTCAGTTCTGCCTTGAAATCTTGCTTCCTCTGTGTCTGGCTGGTGACTCCTAACTCAACCTTCCTCTTCCCAGAATTATCCTCATCTGCTTACCCTGCCTATACTTCCTGCCTGGCTATTGGCCAATCAGCATTTTATTTATCAACTAATCAGAGCAACACATATTCACAGCATACAGAACATCCCAGAGCACTAGTGTGAGTTGTAGACTATAGCAGAGGTGTAGGCAGAAATGCATGAAACACATCACCAATTTCAAACCTGTATCTATTTTTCATACTGTTATAAAATAAAAATTATTTATAGCTATATTGTTCAGTAATGTTGCTAAATGTATATGTGTTGTTTTAAGTCTATGCTCTGGAATCTTTTCATGTTGTAGATCTGACATCCTGCACTCATTAAATATTACTTTCTCTTCCTTCCTCTTCTATTTCTTATTTGGTTGAATTTGACTATCTTAGACACCCTATATAAGTGAAATCTATTTGTCATCCAGTGACAAGATTATTTCATTTAGTATAATGTCTTCCAGAGGAATTCATGTAGTGCAATTCTGTGTGATGTTAACATGACTTGCACTTGACATCTGACTTGATGTCTACATTGTCAAACATTCTACTGTAATTGTGTATGCTGCTATGAGTGTATGCTTGTGGCTTTGCATATGATACACATTTAGCTCCAAGTAACTTGGATAGTAAAACTTTTCATTCCATCCAAAAATATACACATACCACAAATGCTCAATGTTGTAAGTACGGACAGGTTTTTCTCATCTACATATATCATATTCTCTATGGATAGAGTAGAAATTGATTATGTCCTTTCTATGCATAATTGGACCTTTAAAAGCTTGGGCCTCTTCTGACTGCTGTAGTCCCTGATGGTTCTATAGAAAATGTCAGAACCGTCTCAACTCAGTTGTCATTTATCAGATACCTTGGCTCCAATTTAGAGCCTTAACCTGGATACACAAAACATTTATTTTATGATTTATCTTGATTGCTAATCCCAACATAACTTCTTTAATATTTAACTTTAAATCTGCTTAGTTGATGAGTATTTATCTATATTTGTCTGGTTTAAAATACCCAGCATCTTGTGTCGTGTGTACCTGAGTCATCCGTATAAATAAACAATAGTTTTCTGTAGGTAGGTTGTCATTTGTTTCCCACCATCTGAATCTTGGCATTTTATTGAGCTTGCTATGAGCACAGTCCCTGTCACCACTGGGTATTTGATCAGGACTTGTCTGTCCTTTCAGGTGTCTGCCACATTTTCCAGCCTTTGATCATTTGCTGCATTCATTTTTATTCAGCTTAGAATTTGTTGTAGATTTCCATTTCATTTTTTAAGTTAAAAAGGAATACTTTTCTCTCCAAACCCTTTGACATTAGAAGTTTGTTTGATTTGCACTTACAAAAGAAGTTATCCGTGGCCTAGGGAAGGTGGCTCAATAAGAAAACGTGTGGTCCAAGTGTGAGGGCCTGAGTCAGAAGTCTCAGAACCCAGGTCAAGCCAGGTATGGTGGTGTACATCTCTGATTCCAGATCTTGATGGAAGATACTGTGCACTGTGTAGATGTGATGCTCTCCAGAAGCTTCCAGGCTAGCTAGCCTGGGGGAGACAATAGGGAATCACAGAGACACTGTATCTGAGAAGCTGGAAGTCAAGGATAATTCCTTGAGGTTGTCCTCTGCCCTCTGCCCATTCCTCTGTAGTGCATGCATATTCACACACTTGAATATTTACACATAGACATGTTCACACATATGTCATACATATATATTGTACATACAAAAAATAATTATTGTTATAGACTATCAGGATTTGAGATGTTATTCCTAATAAGAATAACCAAAGTAATATTTTACGAAGTATTTTCATAACGTCTTGCTAATTATTTTTCATTCCTTTGCTGAGCAGTTGAGTTTTATTTATGTGATTGTTTTTTTGTTTGTTTTGTTTTATTTTTTGCTTTTCATGGCATATATAACATTTATTATATTTTTTTTAATTTCCCAACATAAAATTAAAAGGAAGAGATGAAGTTCAGGCATTTTAAATTTTCTCTCTCTAATATGGACTTTTTTTTTGTTTTTGACTTGTTATCACTAAATATCATTTATTACACATTCCTTATTCTAGAAAGAATGTAGACAAGCAAGTCCATTTTTTGACATAATTTCTTTATTGATTCTTTCGGAATTCACAACATGCACCCCAGTTCCACTCATTTCCCAATCCTTCCATATCTGACCTACACCTTTTCACTGTTTCCTCAAAATAATTTTTTTAAAAAAGAAAAATACTAAAAACCAAACAAACAAAAAACCTCTTCACTCCTCTGTCTTTCCATCTGCTCCAATACCTCTTCATTCTTTTTTGTGACTTTGGGAGCCACAGTGTGCCACACAGTATACCCTTTTATCTAATCAGTTTTACTTGTAATGTTCACTGCAGTGAGTCGTTGTTCTGGTTCAAGGCCTCTGGTTTCTGGTACACCATCATCATTGAACCCTCATTGAAATTCCTCTCAGCTCTACTGTGGCCCATCCAAGTTATGGAGATCCTGTTGGTATCATTCTACAAGACCAGTCCTTTCACAGGCTCCAGCAGGTCATAGATGGAAGAGATGTTAAGGGGGAGGGGCAACCCAAGGCCCAGTTATGGACCTGGGGGGTAGCTGAGATGGTCAGTATGGGCCATTGGGGCTGCCTCCCACCTCTGGCAAGGGACAAAGATGATTCTCCTATGCCCATGTCATCAGTGCGAGATCCCTCATGCCCCTGGCAAGGGGTGGGGCCATCTCTCTTGCTGCAATGTCCAGCAAGGGGCAGGGCCAACTTGCCCAGGGCAAGCAAAGGGCAGGGCTGACTCAGCATGCCCCTCTGTTTCATTACTCATGGTTCCTACGGCCCCCTGTGGTAACACAGGCCATATCAACACAGACCCTCAGCTGCAGCAGGACCACTGACCCAGATATGGCCTTTGACAGCAGTTTGGCCTGGATGACTTCATGGCTCTGGGTAGTAGTGCAGGTCACTCAGGTCAGCATGGCCCTTGCAGCAGTGTGGCCCTTGAGCAGCAACATGGTTCCAGATCTAGGGCATCCCCATGGCCTTTGATGGTAATAGGAGCTATGGACATCAACACAGACCCCGGCTGCAGTAAGGCCACCAAGGATCCAGACATGGCCCTCAGCTGGAGCTCTGGCCCAGATATCACCATGGCACTGGGTAGCAACACAGGCCTCTCAGATCTGTATGGCTCCAGCTGCAACATGGTCCTTGGACACCAATATGGTCTGAGGTGGCTGAGCAGACCCTGGATATCCACAGGGCAAGTCCATGTTTTTAGCAGGTACAGCCACAGTGATGCAGCCTCACAGAGCAGACAGCACAAACATCAGCAGAAACAGCCAGAGAGGCACATCAGTCCCTTTATTTTTCTTCAACTTACTCTAAGTCAATTCTCGAATGATTGAGTCACCTTTATTTTAAATGCTGGTCAGTATGTTTCAGTGTGGAGTATGTGATAGGTGGAAATAGGAATGTAACCTCACTTTCTCACCAGCTTTCAAGTGTTTGTTTGAGCTAGGAGTCCAAGGCTAACCTGGGTTATACAGGAAGACCTTGTCAGCTTTTTATAGTCCTTTTAAAATAAAGGTCTCCTGTGATATTTTTCTGAGATGATTCTTGAGGGTTTAGAGTGGTTCTGCCAGTGCTTATAGTTTAGTACTTTCCTTTCTGAAAAAAAAAGGCTGAAAAAGGATGGTAATTTATACATTTAACATGCCTTTTGATTTTGGAATACACAGCGACGAACAATGAATTTAATATGCAGTTTTGTAGCATTTCTTTAGCTTGAGACATCCTCATGGTAAAATTTGAACTAGCAAATAAAGTGATGAAATGTTCAAAAGTAAAGCAGAAATAGCTATAGGATAGTTTTATTTGGCTTTACAGAGCTAAGAATAGCTGTAAAGACAGTTGCCCTACATACACTGTAGGACACAAATGTTTGCAATATAATGAATGACAAAGAAATGGGAAAAACTGCTGAACCTGAGCCTCTGAATGTCATTATAAAGACATGATGTGCCAAGGGTAGGAATTAAAGGCTGCAGATTCCTTGGAGGTTTGGAGCATTCTAATTATCTGCATCTCAGGACTAAAGAAAACTGTCTTTCAGACCCAATTTTTGTGAAAAGATTATTTTAAAGACACTTTTGATGTTTGAGGGAAGTTATTTTATAATTTGCTACTTGGTAGTTGTACTTGAGAATGTATCGCTTCCTTGGTACTATTTCCCCTGGTCATTAAGTGAAAGGTTAACTCATGAACACCCAGACAGGCATTTTGATGTGAAAAATATCAGATAATCAGTATCAGAGGAAATAGGAAAAATGAAAATATTCATCAAGAAATTAGGCAGGAAAAGTTATGCAGGGAGCTTAAAGAGTTATAGAAAGGGTGAAAGGTTTTCAAACAGTCCTTTCATGTGTGGGAGTTCATGAACTAGAGTTGGGAGATTATCCTAATCGGTAGAGATCGTTTCTGTTATCACCAGCAGTATTAAGGAGATAACTGAAAGGCTTCAGTGGAGAGGAGAAAGTGCAGCTGTTTGAGAGTTCAGTTCATGGGGAGTGCTTCAACACCAAAAGGAAATAGCTTCATTTGCATATGCTGTCTGCAAGGTTGAGTCCCTGCCTTCCACTGCTGTTAACAGGTGCCAGATAGATTCATGCAACCAAGGTGTATGCATGTATTAGCGCACCCAGTGCATCATAGAATAAAGGTGTGAAGCATGGAGCAAAAATCACAGGAATGTCTAATGAATCTGTCCATGTCCTAGGATCTAAAGCCAGTCCTCTTCACATTTCCCTTTGTAATCACAGCCTCCTGTCTTCTTGATAAGCATCATTGAGATCTGAAAACGAATCTTTCCCTGCTTCTGTGAAACATCAGTGACTTCAGTATAAACAGCAAATGTCTGGGAAAATGTTGGACAGTGAAGTTATGTGCATCATCCTGGGGATTGCTTCAGGTTCACTTATGTTTGGATAATCACTAATGGAAGTGAGTTTCACTAGCTTAAGTCGAATGTCCAGTGCTCGTCTTGTTCTCATTTATTTGTTTATTTTTTATGGCTGTGCAAAGGTTTTAAGGATATGTTAGCATCATTCTGAGACTGGTGGGAAATGGGAAGTTTGAGGAAACCCAGGTTAGTCCAGACATATTTGGAACATCATCCATAAAATTCATATTAGTTTCAAAACACAGGTATTTCTCAGTCTGGGCCCATTATTTTTCACATCAGTTACAGATTATTCCTGTTTATGTATCTCCTAAGCAGATAGATAGTGTTCTGCAAGTGAGAGTTTAGTTACAACCAGCACAGTATTTTGCCATCCATCACTGACAGTGTATCCTCTAAATCATGTCATTCAGGACAAATGCCCATTTTCCCCCTCAGTACATCCATGTGATACCATCTATTTCTATTTTTTTAAAGTATCATGTCCATCATAAGATTCTTTTCTGGCTCTAATCTAGTGTTTTGGAATGATCATTGTTTAAACATGGACATTTACAATTATTGATGATGTGGCAACAGGATTAGTGGGGAGGGGCAACAAAATTCTGAACACTAGTGCTAAAAGCTACAATAATTGGTAAAGATTCAAATGTTTCCTACTCCTAAACTGGAAAACCTAAGCATTGGAGCCTTGTAAATAGCCCATTTTGTTTTCTCCTCAGTATTAAAAAAAATATTGAAGTAAAAAACAGTGACAACTTGTAGAAGTTGTCTCAGTTCAGCATAACTTCAAACTCTGATTAGTTGCCCCCAAAGCCAGTCGATTTAACTAAAGATAGATATCTTATTACACATGATAGTTAAGATAACCTGTATTTTGTGTGGACAAGAAACATATGGTGAAAAAACACAGAATTTAGAATAGTGAATAAAAGTATTGTTTTGTGGAGAAAGAAGCCTAGACAGAGGCAAAAGCTAGATAACGAGAGAGAGAGAGAGAGAGAGAGAGAGAGAGAGAGAGAGAGAGAGAGAGAGACTAAAAAGCTTTTCTATGGTGACTTTGTAGTAATCTATCCCATTACCTTCTGAAGAGTCTAGTTCCTAATAGGCTGTCCATACCACCCTTAGGCAGCCCTTACCCCAAGGTCCCATGCTCTGACTATACCATGGGACACTTTGATGCTTTCCATTGACTTTTATCAAGCACACAGACTCCGAAAGTCCATCTGAACATCAGTACAGCTGATGGTGCCCCTGGAGGGAAATGAGTGAGCCAGAGTCCATTTAGTTGATTATTTCCCTCAGCTGTGGCTGTGAATGTAGTAAATGTTCCTGTCTCCAGAGGCTGAAACTCCAGCTTCAAGGAGAGTACATGTAGCTGGAACTGCCTCAACTCCAGTGAGTTATTCTCTGACTCTATTCTACTAATGTCAGTATAGTTAATTCAAGGATTGCTCTAGCCATGATTAGAAATAAGAGTAAAAAAAGATGATATCCACAGAAAGGCAAACCAAAGAGTTGATGGTTAGAGTTTAATATGTTACAGACTTAATGTGTTACAGATTAAAGAAAAATCATACCTTCATATTTATTGACCCCAATTAATCCATTACTACACCAAAAGGAGAGTCTTCAGGGACCAAGTTGTATTTTCTGGAGATTTGAGCTATCATGTACTTCAAATACATTGCTCACAAGCTTGATTTGTAAGTTACCATCCTGGGGATTGCAGAACTATATTCTGACACACTCGCGCATTTAACTATAGAGACTTTGCACGTGGGTAGATGCTTATGTTCCATTATGTCTTCAGGGCCTCCATTTCTTTTTTTCTTCTTTACATTAAATTAATTAATTTCTTTTACATGCCAACAACAGTTTCCCTTCCCTTCTCTCCTCCAGTTCCCTACTCCTCTCTCAGCTCTGCCCCTCCCCAATCCACTTCTCTGTTTCTGTTCAGAAATAAACCAGCCTCCCATGAGAATCAACAAAGCATGGCATATCAAGTTGCAGTAAGACTAAGCATCTCCCTTTGTATTAAGGCGGAACAAGGTAACCCAATATGAAGAATAGGTTCCCCAATGCCAGCCAAAGCATTAGGGATAGCCCCTGCTCTGACTGTTAGGAGTCCCATAAGTAGACCAAGCTACACAACTGTCACATATATATAGACAAGGCAAACTGAAGAGTTGATGGTTAGAATTTAATATGTTACAGACTTAAGTTCCCTGGTTGTCTGTTCAGACTTTGTGAGCTATTATTAGCCTTGGTTAGTTGTTGATGTGGGTTTTTTGTGATGTCCTTGATCCACTGGCTTCTACAATTCTTCATCCTGCTCTTCAGCAGGATTCTCTGAGCTCGGCCTAATGTTTGGCTGTGGGTCTCTGCATCTGTTTCATCAGCTACTTGATAAAGGTGCTCTGGTGACAATTGGGGTAGTCACCAATCCATGAGTATAGCAGAATATCATTAGGCATCTTTATGTTGATTTTTTTTCTTCAATTTGTTTGATTCTATCCTGGGTCTCTGGGCCATCCAGCCTCTGAGTTCTAGCACTCAGGTCAGTGGCACAGGTGACATGTGGCTCAGGTTGGACCACTCATTGGTTAGTCACTCCCTAAAATCTATGAGACCCTTACATCAGCGCATCCAATAGGTAGGACAGAGTGTAGGTTGAAAGTTATGTAGCTGGGTTGGTGTCCTGATTCCTCCACTGGAAGTCATGCCTGGTCACAGGAGATGGTCAGTTCAGGCTACAGATCCACTGTTGCTAGGAGTCTTAACTGGGGTCATCTTTGAAGATTCCTGGGAGTCTCCCTGGCACCAGGTTTCTATCTGACTTTGAAATACCCCTCTTTCCAGTTGTCTCTTTTAGTACTCTCCACAACCTCCCATCCCCCAACCAATCCCTCATGCTTCACTTGCCCCTAGTTCACCCATGAGAGCTCTTCTCTTTCTTCTTCCCAAGGAGACCCATGCATTCTTCCTTGGGCAGGGCTTCGATTTCTAAACACTGCTTTCTTACTAATCCTTTGTGCAGAATGATTGGTTCTTCTTGGAATCTAAAATTATGTCAGTGATGAGGACATTGAAATGAATGAATCTGAGTCCAAATTAAAATATTTTGTTTTGAAATTTTTGTCAGTGATTAAAATATTTTACTCATGGACTCAGTATCAATGTGGGGCATTTTAGTGTGCACACATGTGTAACGATACATAAATCATATATATGAATACATGTATATTCCCATCTTATCTAGCCATCTCCTATACTCTGGGAGATTTCCAAACTGTCAAAATGATGGGCAGTGACTATTCTAATTTGTGTTCGCTCCATTATCTGAGTGAGTGGTCTACTTTCCCAACTTTTCTATATACTGCTGTCTATTTTGACTACTCAGTGGCAGAAGATTTAAAATTGGGCAGAATGCCATTGACAGTATTTGAGCTCTAGGGATCCTGGAGCTACAATAACAAGGATGTAAGTCAGAGATTGCAAAGTTAGTTCCCTGATGCCTTGGCTTTTGGTCACCTATAAATGGAGTAGTATAATAGTGACATGATGATTTATAAAGATTTATGAAGATATTACTTATATTCTCAAGGAGAATATGCTACTCATGCTTTAGAAGCATGCATTTCTTTGCCCAGTGCCATATAAAATAATTAAATAGATAAATGCACTATCATGTGAAGTGATGCTCTTCTGATATGCAAGAGGTATGTCATATACCACAAGTGTTTCTAGGTTTACATAACTTAAAAGCTCTCTAACCTCTGTCAACTCCCACATGGAGTTTTGAACCCTTCCAGTGTACCCCATCCATGAGAAATTATCTGGGAGAAATATCAACTCAATATACTTTTCTAATGGCTGATTTAATCCTTCTAATATCAATTCATACCACACCTATTAATGTGAGGTATGTATTAAAAACTGGCAACACTTCATGGGCAAACTGAAGAATACTAATGAACAATCTAGACCCATTTCTTGACCTTGTAAGTATCTCCTCTCTTAGTGTGGCCACCCCCTCAATGTAATGAGTGTCCAAGTTGTATTTATATACACAAGTCCTTCATCTTCCTCAGAAGCTACCCTTCTAAAGTATGAATGATCTTCTGTCTGTCCCCTAAATGAGGAAAACCTAGAAAGTTTTCTTTT
Organism: Peromyscus attwateri; assembly: GCA_902168425.1. Lineage (NCBI taxonomy): Eukaryota > Metazoa > Chordata > Mammalia > Rodentia > Cricetidae > Peromyscus > Peromyscus attwateri. The sequence continues at coordinate 12,197 of CABHPP010139041.1, read as the reverse complement.
TTTAATCATGTGAAATCTGTTTCATGAACAATAAATATAACCATGAGCAAATATTGAGTAGTCATCAGTGACCAAAAATCCTCCAGTATCAAGTATGAGAAAATGTTCAGTGATACAGTTTATATTTTTAAAGCAATTTTAAAGTTCAGACATAGATGAAAGTTTTGAGGTTCTGGTGACAGTCTGCACACTTACTGAACATAACTGTTCAAATGTTTTACAGTATTAACTAGAGTCAATTTGTATATCATGATTTGGTATTTCTGTTTGCTTCTTCTCAATCTTAATGATTCCCAATATTCCATCATCTGGCTTTTTCCATATAGACACTATGTAATTTAGAGGGTTATACACAGCCATAAGAATGCTCCTAAAGTATTGTCTATAACCAAAATTAAACATTTTAATATGAAATACTAAAATTTTCATGTATGAAAGTTTGCTCATTTTACCTCACCATATTTGAAGCAGTTTGTGAGAACGGATGCTTGGAAAGGAGAGAGAGCAGTGTCCTGTGAGTGGTAGCAGAGAAAGGAACCTCAATTTGCATTCAAAACAACTATCTTTGATTGACTGGGTTAAAGTCCATTTCAAGGTTAAATTATTACGCTGAAGCTTTTTACTGTTTTAGTATCATTAAAATATTTAAAAATACCATCTGTGAGGACAAATGTGGCCAATTAAATTGGAAAAATACCCTTTCTCGGTTTCTTTCACTGTCTTCTCAGATATGCCTTGATCTCAAATGCCCTTCAAAGTAGCCTTGATTGAAAATGAGAAGAAAAAAATAACACCAACAAGTGGTAAAAAAGCTAAAGCCAGATATGTTATAATTTTCATTCCTTGATTAGGGAGTAGAGTATCATACAAGTATTTATTGTTAAGGAAAAGGTTTAGGTGACTGAGTCATAATAGCAGCAAGTAGATAGCACATTTAGTTATGCCCAGTTTTCCTTAATATACTCATTTTGTTTATTAGTCCACGCATTTACAGATTTTTCATCCTATCCGGTACCATGGCTTCCCAAAGAGATAAGCAAATGAATGGTGGCAAAAACTGTTTGGTTAAGGCAAGTTTATGCTTTGATCTTATCCCATGATCTAATGCTGTCTTCTTGACTCTATGCATCTGATTGTGAGATAGTTTATAGACTTCATAGAAAGAAGTATTTCTTAAATTAAACCTATCTACTATATTGTACAAATAACTCATTTTGCCTTTACCCATTGAAGGAGAAGCAAAATTTTCAATCTCTTTCAAAGCCATTGGCTTTTTTTTAGTAAATAGTTATCTGTATAATGATACTTAATCTACTTTGAAAACTGTCCTTAAATCCCATGAGAAATGTATGCAAATTATTTTGAAAATCTCAATAGTGTATTAGTTATTTTTTGTGTGTGTCACTGTGATAACATACCAGGGCAACTTGCATAAAAGGAGTTTGCTTGGGCTTATGGTTCTGGAGGGATAATAGTCCATCATGCAGAAAAAGCACAGCAGCCTGTGGCAGACGTGGTAGCAAAAACAAGAATCTCAGAGTTCATACCTTCAAATACAACCTTGAAGCAGACAGGAAACTGGAAATGGAATGTGTTTTTAAATTCTCAAACCCTGTCTCCAGGGATATACTTCTTCCACTAAGACTACACCTCTTAATTCTCTCCAAACAATGCCACCAACTGGAAATTTGGTGTAAAAACACCAGAATTATAGGTGACACTTTTCATATAAACCACCACAGGGGGTATACTAAAACATAATTATTGGATTATTCTTCTTTAATGCTCCAACTTTCCCCTTTATTTACAGTGCAAGCCTCTTTCCTCACTTAGTCCTTAGTCAGGGAGTGGATCTTTATAGATGTCTTTCTGTCTCTAAGGGCTAGCATGGGTCTTGACAGTCAGATACTTTCATTAAAGGGGAGTTAAATGTCTGGATGATGAAAAAATCCATGGAAGATATTTAGTGATAAACACCTGGTCCAACTAATTTGAACCCTCACAGTAGCTCCTCTTTGATCAGTTCTGCAAAGTACAACTCATTCCATGTTTCTATAGATCAGGACAAGCCCATAATGGGGAATTGATTTCCTGGTGGCCTTCTAGATAGACTTAACTGTGATAAACTTACAAATGTCCAGTTTTAAAGTCTTAAGTTCCAAAGAAGAAACCAAAAAGATGTCGGAAAATTCCTATGCAGGATTTATACCTACATAGCATAATCCCATGCCTGATCCCACGTACTAAGGAGAGCGTGACAGAAATCCTTCAGTTTCTCTTTTTTCACAGTATATGTTATGTAAATATCATTAGAGTGGGAGAATCAATGAACTCACAGCAGAATATGGTTTTACTTGGTCAAATGTACAAATTAATTTAGCTTGTATATTGAATGTCTGTAAAAGTCACTGTAACCAAAACAGAATGAGAAACACAAAACCAGATACGAAATAACTGAATGTCTTTAAAACAGTTCAGTGGTGAACATTCCCCATCTATGGTTTCATTATTCCAAAGCAAAGGCCTGAAAACTGTTAAGCAGTGGGTTAACACAACAGTTTTCATGCAAATATTTTCTTCTGTCAACAATTTTTTCCACACAAATGCTGAAATTCTTGTGCAATATTGTTTGTAAAATGGACAATATTATGACATTTTGTAAATGTCTCCGGTGATAATGATCTTCCTAAACATCATCTTCCCTTAGCCTCAGATGAGAGAATAAAGTTCTGTTCAATCAAGTTTTTCTTAAAGCATTTCATATATTATTACAAAAACTGTGAACAGCATGTTACTGGATTACACTAAAATAATACATGCTTTTTATTCAGTCATGAAGTGTTTCATCATTTATTTACCTACGAATCTTAGCTATTACAAACAGGTGGAATGTAACAAGTTAAATCAACCATTACTTGAAGATAATTGTTAATAATGAAGTTATGACTCATGCAGAGATTTAGAAATTTATCAGACAGTTACTTTTAAGCATAAACATAATCAGACTGGAAAACAAAGCCCAGACCAATGGTACATGTCTGCAATTCTAATGCTCTCATAGTAGAGGCAAGGAGAACATGGGTTCTTTACTCCCCTGGGCTATATATTTACATTCTCTCCTTTAATAATGTAAAAAAGAAAAGGAAAGAACGATTGTAATAGGTGAAAATGTTGCTAGAGAATGGAGAATATATTTTTGTGTTGATTAAATTCATGCCATAGCTATACTGCACCATCCTTCATCATTCCAAATTGAAAATAGCATAATCCTAGGTAGTTTATAATTGTATGGGAATGCTTAAAATGTTGGTTTTGTGCATAAGTTCAGTGCTTTTATTTTATGATCTTAACATGTTCAGATCCATGACTCTTCTAGAAAGGTCAATTAGTTACATAGCCATTTCTTCTTACAGGCTTTGTGCTGGTGTATCAATATGATTTTAATTTCATAAACTGCCCATTCAGAATTCAGGAGAATGGTAGCAAGTTCATTTTACCAGTTGCTTCTGAATTAAACGTGTCTGCCTGTGTTGACAAAGAGGACCAACGTTTAACAGTTTTCACCTTCACTATATCAGGCATGTTTTTCACTGAAGGAAATTTGGAATAGGAATAGGAATAGGAGTAGGAGTAGTGATAGGAATAGAAGTAGGAAGGACTTTTCTATTGCTCTGATAAAACACCATGACCAAGGCAAGTTATAGAAAAGAGATTTTATTTAGGCTTATGGTTCTAAAGGAAGATGAGTCCATAATGACATAGCAGAGGCATGGCAGCTGGAGCAGGAAGCTGGGGGCTCACATTTTCAAAGTGTATGCACAAAGTGGACAGAATGAACAAGGAATGGACCAAGGCTTAGAAACCTCCAAGTGTGCCCCCAGAACATATTTCCTCTAGTAAGGACACATCTCCTAGACCTTCCCAAACAGCATTACCACATGGGAAACATGTATTCAAATGTCAGAGCCTATGGAGAATACTCTCATTTAAACCACCACAGATATTTGCAATCAGAAAGATCTATATTTTAATGCATGAAAGGTATTTCTTTTGGCTTGAGATATTCTATTACCTCTCTGTTACAAGATGAAAAACATCTTCTGACTGGGAAATATGTATAAATTAGATAGATAAAGAAGTTGAGGTGCCCAAGCAGAGGGACTGAACAGAGCACTGGTGCTCCATAAAATCACTAATATTTTCAATTATGGTTGACCTTAAGAAACAGATATTTCCAGAAGCAGAATAAGAAATAATCTGAAGGTTAGTTGTTAATTAAGATTTAGTTTACTGATTACTTTAATAAACAGTACAGCATTTAATTTACCATTGTATGTAATCTCAAGTTCTGTTTATCCTGGCTCTGATATAGTTTCCATTCCATTCCATATAAATGCATGCATAAAGTATAAAATATTTCAGGGATGTGTGGGATGACATTAACTTTATTACTAAAACTTTGGAATAAGTGAACTATATAGTTAGAAATATGCATAAGATAGAATGTTCATCCTATAATAAAATGATAATAAAATCTTCATTGCATCCCACATCATTACATGCTGTATTTTGCTTACGTTAGATATAAAGAAAAAAGGTATTGCAGGCTTTCTCTGGAGCTCTTAAAAGCCTGCTTGATCATCTTTGCTTCTTGCCACTTATAACGTCAACTTCCCTAGGCTTCAGATGAAAGAACAGAAGATAAAAATGTAGTAGAAAATATATTCTAATTTTATTTGAATTCTGTCTCCTGGGGTAGAGTAAATTAACTAATCCCTCCAGAGTACACTGTGGATAGAAGCACCCAGATACACTACGCCAGAAAATGAAACAAAACAGTTTTCCTCATTTGTCTCATGGTGCTGGCTTTTTGGCAGAGTTGCGGTGCCAGGCCCCACCCAACCAGTAGAAAAGTCTTGAATAGGGAAGTGAGAACTGAGACATTATAGATAGAAAAAACAGAGATGCAGACATAAAAGAAAAAGACAGAGACACATGATAGCTTCGGGAGGGATTTAAGTCAATACCACAGCAGCCCTGAGTTTATTTCTCACAGCCTTTTTATACCCAAAGCAAGGGGGACAAAAGATCACCCCCTCACAAGGACACCATGGTTCAAGGTACAAACAAGTGTAAACACCTCCTTAATTCTCAAGACACCTGGTAACCATGCCTTTAACCAAACATCCTGTTATCCAGCCTTGATGAATAAGACATCTAATACCATACCTTTGGCCAAACATCCTGTGATCCAGCCTTAAAGAGCAAAGGCAAGCTTGAACTCTCTGACGACCGTGAGTCAAGATGGAAATCAAACCACAAACTGGGGTCACTGTGGGCTCCCACACCTCTGGTAGAACCCAGAGCCTGATGTATCTTAAATAAGTCTCTGCCACTGAGCAGAATACATTTGCTATAACAGAAAATGTTTGCATACCTTCCTCAGTCAGCATATGAACTCACTGTGGGAATTCAGTCTGGACTCTAACTCATGAGTCTCTGTCTCTATCTCTTGAATGTTGGGGTTATAGTCATTGAGCCAACAAACTTGGCTCTGAAAGAGTGAATGAATGATTTCACAATGTCCAGTATCAAACCAGAACTCTACAACTCAATAGATTAATCATCTATAAATGTGAGTAAGGATAATAAGATTATTCTTAGAGTAGACCAAGGTAAGACACTAATGCAGTTGGTGCAGTGTGACAGACTCTGCTCAGTGAAACACTGAACTCCAGACCGCTCAAATCGATACATGGTTGAGTATAACAGAGGTGATCATTTTAAGCGTTTCTTTTTTCTTTAGTCACTCATGTTTTTGTTTAACCATTAATAAGATTATAATTATCACCACCATATTTTTGTTGATTTTTTAGATTGATTTAATTTTATTATATGTATATGAGCATTTTGCCTGTATATATGTATATAAGTATACCATATGCATGCCTTTTTCCAATGGAGACCAGAAGAGGACATCCAATTCCTCAGAGCTTGAGTTCCAAATGGTTGTGAGCCATCATGTAGCTGACAACTGAACTCAGGTTCTCTCTCTACCAGACCAACCAACTGGTGAGCCATCTCTACAACCTCATTATTTCCCTATTTTTAAAAATTACATTTTTTGTCTATTTGTGCATATTATATTTGGAAACACATGACATGTCCCACAGCACAGCTTTGGAGATAAGAGGGCAGCTTGAGGGACCCAGATCTTTTTTCTTCCATGTGAGTTCTGTAGAATGAAGTCAAATCATCCAATTTGGGCACAAGTGCTTTTACCTCTGTTGAGCCACTTGGACAGCCACATTTTAAATTTTATTTTATAATTACTAGGTATATTTTATTACTTTTAGGAAGGAGTCTCTTCTCCTTCTCTTTTAACCTCTTGTCACAGCCCAGGTTACAGGAATATTCTCCTTTCAAACTATGCTCTGCTTGGACTGAGCATGTTTCCTGTCCTGGAGTATGGTTGGGGTCATACAAGGGGTCATAAATTGGTCATACTATTAATGGAAACTGACCCACCCATTCCCAGGAACAATCAAATACCAATAACTTTTCAGCAAGAGGTGGGGCTTCATACATATCTTCCTTCCTCCATGCTGGGATTCTATCTGGTTTTAACTTGTCTTGTGTATGTGGTTATACATGTTGTGAATTAATACGTGCTTCTGCCTTGTATCAGAGAAATACTACAATCTTGAATTTTTCTACCACCTCTATCTTACAGTCTTTCTGCTCTGTCTTCCATATAGATTCCTGAGTCTTGAAGAGAGGGATGAAAGAGATATTCCATTTAGAACTGAGTATTCTAAATTTCATATTCTCTGCACATGGATGAGTAGTTACTCTTGGTTTTATTTTAAACATACATGAAGAAGCTTCTCTGATAGGAGTTGTACAATGTAATGATATAGGAGACTGCAATAAATCATTAGTAGTCCTTTTATTGCTGTGTCCATTTAGAAGAATAGTAGTACTAGATTTTTCTCTATAGACTGTCACATATCTATTCACAGATCCTTGGCTTCCCAGACAGTGTCAGATATGGGTCCATCTTGATGAACAGGTCTTAAATCCAATCAAAAATTGGTTTATTACTCCCATAACATCCACACTAGTGTTACACCAGTGGCCATATAGTGCCACGTAGGTCATTATTGTAGTTCAAATAGTTCACAGCTAGGTGAGATTGATGATCAGTTCTCCTCTCCAGTAGATGCATAGCACCTTCAAGCACTAAGAAATCTAGCCAGTTAAGATTCTGAGTGAGTACCAGTCTGATTTTTCCATGTTCTATGACTCAAGTACATGAAGTCTTCAGGAATAGGTTCTCACTATCAAGCTGTGAACCCAATCAATAGCATTGGCAATGGCCTATAATGTTTGTGGGATATATGGGTCACCCAATGACCAGAAGCTCAAAAAGAAACAACCCATTCTTATTTGGTTTATTTGGTAATGTATAGCATCTAGTTGGTGTAATATCCATTCTTTATGGGTTGACACTATTAAAATCCAATATATTGAAGCATCTACAGTAGTAGGTTTCCACATAGCTTTATAAAAGGCCTTTGGTATTAGTTATGCCCTCCCCAATTTTCTGCCTTTACCCAGTCTTCCCATCCTTTAACCCATTTAATCATTTTTGTTCCATTTTTCTCTTTCTTTATGACACAGCTTATATTTTCTCTTACTTGAGGGATCCCCTCCTCTTCCATGTCCCCTGAATAGTTACCTAACCTCTCATGTTATTACACTGAAACATGCAAATATAAAGCATAAAAGTTAACATCCATATATGAGAAACAATGTGTGATTCCTTTCTTTCTGTGTCTGAGTTACCTCATTCAGGATGATTGTTTCCAATTCCGTGTGTTTACCTACAAATTTAATAATTTCATTTCTCTTAAAAGCTCAATAATATCCCATTGTGCATTATACCACATCAATCAGTCAATGGATATCTAGGCTGCTTCCGTGTCTATGGCTGTTGTGACTAGAGTAGTATTGAACATGCATGAACAAGAATCTCTATAACAGGTTGTAGACTATTATGAGTATATGCCCAAAGTGCTATAACTGGAACTTGCGGTAGTTCTATTTTCATCTTTTTGAAGAACAGTCACGTTGATTTTTTTTTTTTTAGTGGCTATACGAGTTTGTACTTTCATCAGCAGCGAATGTTCTCTGTATCCACACTAGCAACAGTTGTCCTTTCTTCATTTCTTTCCTTTCTCCCCTTTTTTGGCCCTTCTGATTATGATAAAATGAAATCGCAAAGGAGTTTTAATATGAATTTCCTTAATGGCTAAGGACATTGAACCATTTATAAAGCTGTTTCTCAGTCATTTCAGTTTTGTTGTTTTTCTGAGAGTTCTTTTTCTATTTAGTTCATGCCCTATTTCATATATCACAGGTTCTATAAATCGAAGAGTGGTTTATTTCATATTTAGTGTTTTTAGTTCTTTATATAATATAGATAATAACCCTCTTCAGGTGCATAGTTAAAGGCACTTTCTATTTTGTAGGATACCTTTTCACAGGAATGATGCTATATATAAGCATTTTAATTTCATACTATCCCCTTTGTAATTTATTTGTCTTATTGCCTGTTCTATCAGGGTCTTCCTGATATGAAAACTCTTTCATGTGTCTCTGAGTTCAAGTGTATTTCTTAATTTTTCCTCTATCCAGTTCCTAGTAGCAGTTATAAAAGTCCTTGATGAAGTTGGAGTTGAGTTTTGTACGGGGTAAGAGATAAGAATCTAGCTTCATTCTTCTATATGAAACTATCCATTATGACCAGCATTGTTTCTTAGGGTGCTTTCTTTCTCCACTGTATATTTTTATCATCTTTGTCAAAGGCTATGTATCCATAGTACTTATAATCATGTCCATGTCATCAAGTGCATTCAATTTACCCATGTATCTGTCATGGTGCCAGTACCATGCTGTACTATCAAGAATGGTATAACCTCAAGAAGTTTAGTTTTTCTATTATTCACGATTATTTTGGATATCCTAAGTTTTGTTTTAATTACAATATGAAGTTTGAGATTTATTTTTCACTTTGACAAGAATTGAATTGGTTGAATCTATTGATTGATTTTTGTAGGGTGCTTACTTTTATGATATTAATCCTACCAATCTATGAGCATGATGAATCTTTCATCTTCTAGTATCTTCTTAGATTTCTTTCTTCACTGCCTTCAAAGTTTTTTGATACAAGTCTTTCATTTTATTAGATTTAATCTGTGTTATTTTATTTATTTTTGAGGCTATTGTAAATAGTAGTTTTTCTTATTTCTTCCTTGATATGTTTCTTGTATTATAAGTAAGAAATGCAGGACTTCCCTTCTGGATAAAGGTGAGTGCCCGCCCTCACCCTAGATCCCGTCCCTGGGCGCCAGCCACCCCTGGCAAGACCTGCGCACCTTGGCCCCAAGTTCTGGCCAGCGGGCAGGTTCCCTTCTACCCCCACCCCTACCGGGAAGGGCCCCCTTCTCCAAGATCCCCTGCAGTCTCCAAGCCCTGCCCCCAAGTCCAGCACCCCCGGAGACCCCCGCCACTTCCTGAGACTTAGAGACCGGCCCCCAGCTCCTATCCTGCCCCGGACGGACTTCCCTTCTGGACAAAGCTCCCATCCTGCCCCGGACTTCCCTTCTGGACAAAGCTCCCATCCTGCCCCGGACTTCCCTTCTGGACAAAAGACTTCTCTTCTGAACAAGAGCTGCCATCTTGCCTCGGACTTCCCATCTGGACAATAGCTCCCATCCTGCTTCAGTCTTCCCATCTGAACAAGAGCTCCCAACCTGCCTCCCACTTCCCATTTGGAGAAGAGAGTCCCATCTGGACAAAAGAGAGAGACTTCCCGAATCTGTCAGCTCTTTCTCCACCAAGTGAGCTGATAAGACCAAGATTGAACACAAGGAGATGGGCAGACGTCCAGGTAGAAGTACATACAACAAAATGAAGAGCAATACAGCATCAGCAGAACCTAGCCCTCCTCCAACATCTAGAGCTGATCATCAAAAATTGGAAGAAGCAGAAGAAAACAGCCTTATGAATAACATCATGAAGAAGATAGAGGCTTATATAGAGGAAAATACAAAAAAATTGCAAGAGCGCTGTAAAAACCTAGAGGAAAGGACAATTAAAGTAGAAGAAAAAAATAAAGTCCTGGAAGAAAACAATAAAGCACTGAAAGAAAAACATGAAAAAGCAATGAAACAAATGGAGGAAACAGTCCAAGACCTGAAAAGGGAAATAGAAAAAATGAAGAAGACTCAAACAGAGGGAATGCTGGAAATAGAAAACCTAAGTAAACGATCAGGAACTTCAGATGCAAGTATAACCAACAGAATGCAAGAAATGGAAGAGAGGATCTCTGGCGTTGAAGATACGGTAGAAGAAATAGATTCATCAGTCAAAGAAAACACTAAAGCCAACAAAGTCATGACCCAAAATGTCCAAGAAATCTGGGACACCATGAAAAGACCAAACCTGCGAATAATAGGGATAGAAGAAGGAGAAGAATACCAACTTAAAGGCGCGGAAAATATATTCAACAAGATCATAGAAGAAAACTTTCCCAACTTAAAGAAGGAAATGCCAATGAAGATACAAGAAGCCTATAGAACACCAAACAGACTAGACCCCCAAAAAAAAGTCCCCTCGCCACATAATATTTAAACAACTAAACATACAGAATAAAGAAAGAATATTAAGAGCAGCAAAGGAAAAAGGCCAAGTGACCTATAAAGGCAAACCCATCAGAATAACACCCGATTTCTCAATGGAGACTTTGAAAGCCAGAAGAACATGGACAGATGTAATGCAGACACTAAGAGACCATGGATGCCAGCCTAGACTAATATACCCAGCAAAACTTTCAATCATCATAGATGGAGTGAACAAGACATTCCAAGACAAAGCCAGATTTAAACAATACTTATCCACAAACCCAGCCCTACAGAAAGCACTAGAAGGAAAATTCCAGCCCAAGGAAGTCAGATACACCCTTGAAAACAGAGGCAATAGATAACCCCACAGCAGTAAACCCCAAAGATAAGAAGTACAGACACACTACCACCAAAAAATAACAGGAATGAACAATCACTGGTCATTAATATCTCTTAATATCAATGGACTTAATTCGCCTATAAAAAGACACAGGCTTACAGAATGGATATGAAAGCAGGACCCATCTTTCTGTTGCATACAAGAAACGCACCTCAAATACAAAGACAGACACTACCTTGCTGTGGGATGTTCTGTATGGCAAATGTGTTGCTAATAAAGCACTGATTGGCCAGTGGCTAGGCAGGAAGTAGGCGGGACTAACAGAGAGAATTAAAAGAGCAGGAAGGCAGAAGGAGTCACTGCCTGCCAGCCTGCCAGCCAGCAACCGCCAGGACAAGCAACATGTAAAGATGCCGGTAAGCCACGAGCCATGTGGCAAGGTATAGATTTATGGAAATGGATAACAAGATATAAGGACAGTTAGCAAGAAGCCTGCCACGGCCATACAGTTTGTAAGCAATATAAGTCTCTGTGTTTACTTGGTTGGGTCTGAGCGGCTGTGGGACTGGCAGGTGAAAGAGATTTATCCTGACTGTGGGCCAGGCAGGAAAACTCTAGCTACACTACCTAAGAATAAAAGGCTGGGAAAAGACTTTCCAATCAAACGGTCTTAAGAAACAAGCGGGTGTAGCCATCCTGATATCCAACAAAATAGACTTCAAACTAAAATCAATCAAAAGAGATCAAGAAGGGCATTACATATTCATCACAGGAAGGATCCACCAAGAGGAAATTTCAATTCTGAACATTTATGCCCCAAATACAAGGGCATCCACATATGTAAAAGAAACACTACTAAAGCTTAAACCACATATAAAACCCCACACATTAATAGTGGGAGACTTCAATACCCCACTTTCACCACTGGACAGATCTCCTAAATGGAAACTTAACAGAGAAATGAAGGACTTAACTGAAGTCATGACCCAAATGGACTTAATTGATATCTACAGAACATTCCATCCTAACAAAAAAGAATATACCTTCTTCTCAGCACCCCATGGAACCTTCTCCAAAATTGACCACATACTTGGCCACAAAGCAATTCTCAATAGATACAAAACAATTGGAATAACCTCCTGTGTTCTATCAGACCACCAAGGTCTAAA
>CABHPP010139039.1:20544-40329 GCA_902168425.1 Peromyscus attwateri | reverse complement strand
GAAGAATGGATAAACAAACTGTGGTACATATATACAATGGAATACTACTCAGCAGAGAAAAACAATGACATCATGAGGTTTGCAGGCAAATGGAGGGATCTAGAAAAAATCCTCCTGAGTGAGGTAACCCAGACTCAGAAAGACAAACATGGTATGTACCCACTCATAGGAGAATACTAGCTGTGGAACAAGGATGACTGGACAGCTACTCGCAACACCAGGGAGGCTACCTGGATAACAGGACCCCAAGAAAGACACGGGGATCGCCCAATGACAGAGAAATGGAGGAGATCTACATGAACAATCTGGACATAATGAGGGGCGAGGGGCGAGAGAAAGAGAACTTGGGGAAGCAGGAGATCCCAAATGGATCAAGAACAGAGAGGGAACATAAGGAATGTTCATGATAAATGAAGACCACATGAGAATAGGAAGAAGCAAAGTGCTGGAGAGGCCCACAGAAATCCACAAAGATGCCCCCACAATAAACTGCTGGCAATAGTCGAGAAATAGCCCGATTTGACCTACCCTGGTGATAAGATGGCCAAACACCCTAATTGTCGTGCTAGAAACCCCATCCAGTAACAGAGGGAACTAGATGCAGATATCCACGGTCAGGCCCTGGGTGGAGCTCCGGGAGTCCAATAGGCAAGAAGGAGGAGGGTTTATGTGATCAAGAGTTGTTGGGACCAGGGATGGATGGAATACAGGGACAAATGGCCAAACGAATAGAAACACATGAACTGTGAACCAATGGCTGAGGGGCCCCCAACTGGATCAGGCCCTTTGAATGGATGAGACAGTTGATTGGCTTGATCTGTTTAAGAGGCATACAGGCATTTGAACTGGGCCCTGTGCTCAGTACATGAATTGACTGTTTGAAACCTGGGTCTTAGTAGAGACCCTAGGCTCAGCCTGGGAGGAGGGAACTAGACCTGCCTGGGCTGACTCCACCAGGTCGATCTCAATCCCCGGGGGAGTCTATGCCCTTGAGGAGATGGAAATGGGGGGCGGGCCGGGGGGAGGGGGGCGGGACGGGAGGAGGGAGAAAGGGGGAATTTATGGCTGATATGTAAAGTTGAATTATATTGTAAAATAAAATAAAATAAATTCAAAAAATATAAAAAAAAAATAAAAAAAAATCATTAACTATTTTGTTGACATGTAAAACTGCAAATGTCAATTTCATCACTTTAAAAATACATGTAAGTTATATATCATCTTTTTTTTTTTTAAAAGTTGAGTGTAGGGATACATGACTCTGAACTGTTTAGTAAATTTTTGTCAATTTATAATAATTTCAAATAAATATTTAAATATGAAATAAAAATCCCCAAGAATGGTTATTATTACAAGTTCATTAGTCTAGCTTTGTTTCTTAATTGTGAAATCATAAATAATCTCTTAAACTTAAGTGAGGAATACTGATATTTAATATCTTTGAAGACGTCACCTACAAAGTCTAAATGTATATTCACCTAACTGCATGTATATGTTACTGTGCACTTTTTTTTAAGTCAAATAAATTATTATTTTTTGGGGGGGTTTTTTTCGAGACAGGGTTTCTCTGTGTAGCTTTGCGCCTTTCCTAGAACTCACTTGGTAGCCCAGGCTGGCCTTGAACTCTCAGAGATCCGCCTGCCTCTGCCTCCCGAGTGCTGGGATTAAAGGCGTGCGCCACCACCGCCTGGCCATAAATTACTTTTTATGTAGATATTTTTAAGGTGGCTAGTAATATAAAAGGGAGTTAATTCTAACCAACTAAACTTTTTCCCTCAACACTAAATAGAGCTTTAATTAAATACAATACAAGTAAATAAGTCCCTGAGCTAATCAGTTGGCATATGTACATTGGAAATTGGCTGTTTTTTAAATTTATGTAGTGAAAACTCTGTTTTAGCTAGCTGACAAGATGTAACTTATCAATATTTAAGTAGAATGTTAAATATATTAATACCTGGCAACTGCCTAAAAAGCCTCTGGATTGTTTGATTATGTAGGTGATCATTAAACATTAATAAACAATATTTTTTTCCTAATGTCTAAGTCTTTGGCTATAAGCAAAGTTCTACTCTCAAGGAGACACATTCATTCTTTAAGATCATTAACAGCCTACCTTTTACTGCATTATTAGTTTCATAGACAAAGTCTATTCTTGTGCACCAAATAATATCTGAGGGGATGGACATTAATAATTTAAAGATAATATAAATCTGGAGAAAATTATCCTAATTTTGAATGTGTTAGACAAAATGTATGCTATACTGTAGATAAGAATTAAGTCTAGGGGTCACCAATGAAAGCAAAAGACACTTCTGGGAAAGCTAGCTGTCTAACTTTGAATAAGAAATCAAGGGAGAGAGTGAAGGGAAAAACACTCCCCATAGAGCCCTATAGTCTCACACGAGAAGCAATACTCTTCCTTAGATGCTAATTAGAAGTAGAAGGCAAATATCTCATTGTGCACTTGGAGTGATGGTCATCAGAATTTATTTGTAATCTTCCTGTACAGTCATCTTGAAAATTAAATTTCATTATAGTAATTTAAAAATTGTGACTTACTATATTCTTTCTTCTAGATCATATAGAATCTTTATTATTACCAATAATTTCTTTTTTTCCTTTTTTCTTTTTTTTTTTTTTTTGGTTTTTCAAGACAGGGTTTCTCTGTGTAGCTTTGCACCTTTCCTGGAACTCACTCTGTAGCCCAGGCTGGCCTCGAACTCACAGAGATCCACTGCCTCTGCCTCCCCAAAGCTGGGATAAAAGGCATGTGCCACCATCGCCTGGCCTACTGTCAATTATTTCTTAATATTTAGTATTTTAATTCATAGTATTTGATGTAGTTGTTAAAATATTTTGCTTAAACATCTGATATTTTAGTACAGTGTTTGCAACAGATACACAGAATGGAGTTACATCTCTCAATTCGGTGATATCGGAAGTTCAAGATTTTATCTTAGCCCTTGGGCTATTTATTTTGTTTCATGCTAATGTTCCATAGCTTTTTCTAATATTTTTGACACACAGATACCACATTATTCCAAGAACAATTTGTTGATTGATATTAAAATTTGGCACTTATAACAGTAAGGCAATGGTATCTTTAGGAATGTTCACCATTTTATATGATTAATTTAGCAAAACTGTCTTGGAAAAAAACATTTTTATAGTAGTGGCTCTTGTTGAAGCTCATTTTATAAAGGATCTAACAAATAGGTGTTAGTCTAGGTTGGTGAGTGACAAGAAACAAATAGAATTCTAAGATGGAGTGTACAATTTTTAATATTGTACAATATTTGTTAACATCATACAATGGCAGTCCCATTGTTATATTGTTTTACAGTTTGCTGTCTGGCTAATGGCAACATTCCTTGCTTTCCTAATAAAATAAAGTATGCTGAGGAGCCCACACAGCAGTATCCTGAAGGCATTGTTCAGGAAGTATAGAATTCTGGTTGCAGTTGCTGCATCAGCTGCATGCCTATAAGGATTTCAGAGATTCAGAGACACAAACCCAGGACAATACATTCTACCAACAGCTTATGTAAAGGTAAGAGGGGATTCTTGCCCAAGTGGATAATCAAATGAGAATTCAATTTGTGGTACTTTTATTATAGTCTCATAGATCCCAATCAGAGACTCAGCTCTGGCATACCAAAGTATTTACCATGTGAGAAATGTTTTTTTTTAAACACTTCTATATTAGTTTATTGGTGAAATTATTAAGGCCACTCCATGTAGTAAAAAGGGAGGTTTATTTTGTGGGGTAACTTACATGTAGCTAGAGTTTTCCTGCCTGGCCCACGGTCAGGATAAATCTCTTTCACCTGCCAGTCCCACAGCCGCTCAGACCCAACCAAGTAAACACAGAGACTTATATTGCTTACAAACTGTATGGCCGTGGCAGTCTTCTTGCTAACTGTCCTTATAGCTTAAATTAATCCATTTCTATAAATCTATACCTTGCCACATGGCTCGTGGCTTACCGGCATCTTTACATGCTGCTTGTCCTGGCAGCGGCTGGCAGTGACTCCCTCTGCCTTCCTATTCTTTTAATTCTCTCTGTTAGTCCCGCCTATACTTCCTGCCTAGCCACTGGCCAATCAGTGTTTTATTAGCAACACATTTGCCATACAGAACATCCCACAGCACTTACAAGTAAAGAAATAGGTAACAGGGTCTGGGAAAGGTGTAGCACAGTCTGGTGGTGTTCTCTGGAGAAGTCTGCTTGGTCTACCTCCAGAGTCCAGGGTCCAGGAACCAAGAGAGCCGGCACATCTGGATTTCAGGTCTTCAGGGTCCTCTCTCGGCCCTGCCTTGTAGGCGTGACAGTTACCGAAGTCTCAATGGGAGTTGGAACTTCCAGATCAAAGCTGGAATGGCTACCCACTACATTATTTGTTAGCAATGACCTCAGCAGAACACAAACACATTGCCATTGAAAAGATATCAAGAATGCCATAACACACTAACTACGGACATAAAAATAGTGCTAAGCAATTACTATTAGCAACTCTAAGCCCATATATTTGAAAATTTAACTTAGATGAACAAATTTCCTCAAAGACACAAAGCACAAAACTGCATTCAAGAAGCAGTAGACAGACTGAACAGCCTTGGATCTACTAAGGGAGCTTAAAATCTTCTTAAAAGCCTATGTGCCCATATGGTCTCACTGGCAATTGTACCAGAGAGAAGAAATTAAAAGAAGAAATAACACAAATTTCACATTAGGTCCTTTAAAAAGCAGAGAATGTTCTATAACTCATTCAGCAAGGCTATCATTTCCCTTGTATCAAAACTAGACAAAGACATCATTAAAAAAAATAAAACCTCTTCAAATAAATGTCTTTAGTTGGCATAACTAAAATAACCCTTAACTAAATATCAGAAAAGTGAAATATGCTGGAGAGCTTGCCTCAGTGACCCTGGCACAGGAGAGTTGCCCACCCCAACCTCAGCCATGCACTCTGGAGTGATGGCCCCACCCCTCACCATACCCTGATGGTATGGATATAAAAGAACAGGTCATGCCCAGTACTTGAGGGGGGCAGCCCCAGTGGCCAGGTCTGACCAAATAAATTACCACCCAGGCATACATCCAGGGCCTTAGGTTGGTACACTCTATCATCTAAACTATCTATGACCTGCTGGAGCACATAATGAGACTGGTCCTGAGGAAAAATACCTATAAGATATCCATGACTCCAGTGGCTTCATGATATCCTAGAGGAATTTCAGAGAGCGTAGAGTCATGATAGTATACCGGAAGCCAGAGACCTTGAATCAGACCAATGACCCATTGCAATGAACATTTGCAAATAAAGCTACACGGAAAGCACAAAAGGGTATACTGCATGGCATACCTTGGCTCCCAATGCTACTAAGACAAAGGAAGAGGTGCTGGAGAGGCAGGAAAGAGAGAGGAGCAAAGTACAGTTTGTCTGTTTGTCTATTTTTCTTTAGTTTTAATATTTTTTATTTTCCTTTCGAGGAAGAAGCTGCAAGAGTGAAGGGGAGGTCTGGAGAGACTGAGAGTTGAGTAAAATTGGGATGTGTGATATGAAATTCACAAAGAAATTAAGTTTAAAATAAGTGAAATGAAGTTCTTCCATTTAGCAGTAAAAAAAAGAAAGAACGAAGGAAACAAAGAAAGAAGGAAGGAAGGAAGGAAGGAAGGAAGGAAGAAAGGAAGGGAGGAATGAAGGAAGGAAAGAACATAAGAAAGAAAGAAAGAAAGAAAGAAAGAAAGAAAGAAAGAAAGAAAGAAAGAAAGAAAGGAAGGAAGAAAGAAAGAAAGAAAGAAAGAAAAAGAAAATGAAAGGATGATCAACTCTAAGAATGTAAGTTAGTTAACCATCTGAATCAACTAGTATAATTCATCATATTATAAATCCATTTTTAAGTCCTATGATTAGATATCTGAGCAAATGCAGAGAAATAACATGACATTCAGTAACAATTAATGTTCTCCATAAGCCAGGAATTAAAATAAGCTCGATAAATATGATTTTAAAAGTGAAGTATAGCCAGGTGGTGGTGGAGCACAATTTTAATCCCATTCCTTGGGGAGCAGAGACAGGCAGATCTCTGTGAGTTCAAGGTCAGTCTGGTCTACAGAGTGAGTTCCAGGATAGCCAAGGCTACACAGAGAAACTCTTTCTCATAAACCAAAATAAATAGATAAAAGTATAAAAAAGTATAAAAGTATAGCTAAGGAATAAATAGTATAATTATTGATCCATAAAAGACAGGAATTTTATTTTCTTATGTTTATTGTGTGGTGTTTGTGCATGTGCGAATGCATGTTCAAGTGTGTGTGAGCTCATGATGCATGTAGGTACTCCATATATGTTTGCATGTGAACTTATGCCTGATTTTGAGGTCAGGACTCTTCTTCATTCCCACTCTCTATTCCCAGAGACAGAGTTTCTCAGTTGAAATCATAGATGGTTGATAGAACTATTCAAGGTCACCAGCTTACTTCTGGGATCACTGGCATCTACCTTTGGAGCACGGGAATGACAGGCAGGCTTCCACACCCATTACACATTTATTTGGGTTCTGTCTTTAAGCTAATAGAACAGAGGATTTAACCATGGACTCAGCTTCTGCGACTCAGACATCCATACCTTGAAGGTTGCAAATGCAATGGTGTATTTATAGGAATTTCTAGAAATGTCTAAACAGTTGAATGAAAATGTATTAGAATGTGTTTAGCAGTCAAAGAAATGAGATTGAAGGAACTATAAATAAATTGTGGGACTTGTTAATTTTATGAGCAGTTTTGGTTTTGTATGGCACAAATAGCATCTATGCATGTCTTTCCTGCTGAATACATATATCCGTCAAAGTATACCTTACAACCATGTCTAAATTATTCAAAGTCTTTTTGTTTTTTTAATTAATGGAAATATGAAATAAGACAGCATGGAATACAACCATCATGAATGAATCTAACTAGACTGTAGGTATAATAGATAATCATACCGAGTGGTTTTGTGTATCAACTTAACACATGCTAGAGTCATCAGAGGAAGGAGCCTCAGTTGAAGAAATGCCTCCTTGAGATCCAGCTGCAAGGCATTTTCTATTTAGTGATCAGTGTGTGAGGATCCAGCCCATGGTGGGTGGTGCCATCCCTGGGATGCTGGTCCTGGGTTCTATAAGAAGATGGGCTGAGCAAGCCATGGGAGGCAAGCCAGTAAGCAGCACCCCTCCATTGTCTCTGCATCAGCTCCTGCCTCCACGATCTTTTCCTCTTTAAGATCATGTCCTGGCTTCCTTCAGTGATGAACAGCAATGCTGAAGTGTAAGCCTAATAAACCTTTTCCTCCCCAACTTGCCTTTTGGTCATAGTGTTTCATCTCAGTAATAGAAACCCTAAGACAATAACCTTACCCAAGAAGTGTGTAGGGGGAGACAGAGAAACAAGTGACTATAAATCAGTGTTTTGGCTAAGTATCTGTGCTAGCTTCATGTTCATATAATGAAATACTTGAGACAACTGACTAATAATGAGAGATGTTATCCTGATCTCAGTGTCATAAAGGCTACTGTTCAGTGGCTTGATGGACATACTACTTAGGGAGGGAATTGCATAGGAATGGCAATGAGCATATAACAAGCAAAATTTCTCATATCAGAAACCAGGATGAAAGACTGGATTCCTATAATGCCTTTCAAAGTATTCCCCTAATTATTCAAGATCCTTCCAACTAGCCCAGCTCTTGAGAAGTCAAATTTAATGCACATCCATACACACTGAATTATTTTGCATATACATACAATATATGAATAATATAAGCATTATAATGGCATTCAGCATACTAAATCTATCAAGTATATGCATGTGTGCTTACTATTATATATATATAATTTTATATATGCAAAAATATATACACACACATGATATTATATGTATGCTTTAGAGCTCTAGATCTTGGAAGAAGTGTGAACTTACTATATTCTGGTAGGGATATACACTTCTAGTAAAAGACCCTGATTTCTAGTACATTATTCCATAAAAGAAAATGATGTCTGATTCCAGAAAAGAGGTAAGAAAACCAAAATATGAACCTTGAATATTTTATATCACTACAGTATGTAAGTGCGTAAAAAAACATTAATTAAAATGGTGGCATGTCAAGGGACATGGAGAAGATTCAAAGGAACAGAAATGATTAAAAGAAAGTAAGATGAGTTAATATACATATAAAATACTATATGTTTGGTCAAAATTTAAAATAAGATAAAATGCTATAAATTTTTAAAATTGTGAAAAGAAAGAAAATTGCAACCATGTTTCAATTAAAAATTCTAAAAAGAATGAATTAAAATTAGCAATTATAATATGCCAAGAAATACTGCAGCAAACCCAACCGTGGAAGATAAAATTGAGGTACAAATCAATTAAAGAAAAAACAAGATATTTACAGAGCTTCAAATAATTTTTCTATAAATACATACTAATAATAAAAATGAATACAACATGCAAGTAAATTATTCCATATTACTGTAGAGAAGTAAACTTAATTATTCTTTTCTCAAATCTAAACTTATTTAGTGATATTTTATACAAAAAACTGACAGCCCTTCCACTATATGGTGCACATATTTATTATTAACAATATGTCTCAGTATGATGCTGCACTCCTGATGTACGGCTGTGTTGGCTAGTTTTATGTCAGTTTAACACATCTAGAGTCATCTCAAAGGATGGAGCCTCAATGGAGAAAATGCTTCCACAACATTTGTCTACAGGCAAACCTGTAGGGGCTTTTCATGATTGATGAGGGAGTGCCCAGTCCATTATTGGTAGGGTCTTCATGGGTTGTGGTCCTGGGTTCTATAAGAAAGTAGGCTGAGCAAGTGATACAGAGCAAACCAGTAAGCAGCACCCCTCCATGGCCTCTGCATCAGCTCCTGCCTCCAAGTTCCTGTCCTTGCTTGAGTTCCTGGCCACACTGCTTTTGATGATGAACTATTATATAAACTGTGAGTAAAATAAACCCTTTCCTTCCCAAGCTGCTTTTGGCCATGGTGATTCATCATAGCAATAGTAACCTAACCTTAACTAAGACAAGGGGATAAAACCTTCTTCATTAAAACTCAATGAGAAATGAACAGTAGCCAAAACTTAAAGAATTTTCTAGTCCATATTTGACCAATGGTCTTAACAGCTCTCAAGATAACAAAAGGCAGAAAATAAATGCATAACAAGAAATTATCACATTCGAGGAGTTTGGAGGCCTGGTAACAGAACTGTATTATGGGCTAAATGCAGAAAATAAAGAAAATTCACCATGTTATTCTTTTTCCAATCAGGAGCTTAGTTAGAAACGTCATACTAGTCTTTGCTATGGCTAGAATGTAAAATGTCTTCTAAGGTTTTGCGTGTTTGAACATGTGCTTGTCAGATGATAACACTGTTTTAGTAGGCTGTTCAACCTGACATTCTTTCATGAATATATTGGCATTGTTATAAATAATATAAAATAACCTATGCACTTGCTTTCCTGTGGAATTTAATAAAGTTTGGTCTGAGATCCCTGGTGTACAAAGAACTGTAATTGCGATGACTTTGTAAAGATTTCTGGGAAGGTTTTGCTATTGGCAATAGCTAGTACACTAGCTTTCAGTAGTTTACACAAAACAATGACTGGGTGAAGCGTTTCTCTTTTTTTTTTTTGCATATATTCTTGTTCACTTTCTGCTGCAGTGACAGAAATCTGTGCAAAAGCAACTTGAATTAGAAAGGATTTATTTATCTTGCATTTCCAGGTAACAGTTTATCACTGAAAGAATTCAGGGAAGGAACTCAAGGTAGAAAGGTAGAGACAATAAATGAAGCAGAGACCATGGAGGGCTGTTGCTTACTGGCTCATTTCCTCTGGTTCAACTATTAGGCCACTTGCTTAGGGTTGACACCAACCATGGTGGGCTAATTGCTTGGTCATCAATTAGTAATTAAGAAAATATCTCACAGACATGGCCCCAGGCTAATCTGACTCAGGCCAGTCCCCTAGTTGAAGTTCCCTCTTCATAAGTGTGCCAAGTTGACAATCGAAACTAATGTTAACATACTCTAAGGAGAGGAATGTAAGCTGTTTTCAACAGATGGACATTTGAATAAGTAGTGTTACTCTCTCTGAGATTTCTCTTCCCTTTTTTTATAATTAGAGTTTGGGTATTTAATTAGATCTACATCTGTGTTCATTCTGTTGTTTCACATGGACTATACAGGGTTTGGGTTAGATACTCCTACTTAGTCTATGCAATACATTTCAGTTAATGGAGATTATCATATACTTTAAGTATCCTGTGTATCTGTATATGATTTGAACACAAAAAAAGATGCAGACATTTTAACTAACATTGATTTCAAAATTATTTTATTCTTCACTATGTGCTACTAACTATGTGCAAGGATTTATTTTTTCTTTTTTTTTCCTTTTATTGAAAATAGATTCTTTTCTTATACAATATATCCTGATTCTAATATCCCATTTCCCTACTTCTCCAAGTTCCTACCAGCTTCACTCCTGTCTCTCATTAGAAAAGAACTGGCTTCTAAGAGATAACAAGCAAGCATGGCAAAGTATAATATAATAAGCAAAAGCAGAGTCCATTCTATAAAGGCTGGACAAGGCAACCCAAAAGAAGTATGTAGCTGAAAGTTTTCCTGTGTCTCTTTCCCACTCGTGTCCCGCAAGTAAACACACAGAGGCTTATATTAATTAAAAGTTCTCAGCCATTAGCTCAGGGTTATTACTGACTAGCTCTTACACTTAAACTTAGGCCATTTCTGTTAATCTATATGTCACTATGTGTTCCGTGGCTTTACCTGTGTGTAATTACATGCTGCTCCCTGGACAGTGGGCTGGCATCTCCTGACTCAGCTTTCCTCTTCCTAGAATTCTCCTGGTCTGCTTATCCCACCTATACTTCCTGCCTGGCTACTGGCCAATCAGCATTTTATTTATCAACCAATCAGAGCAACATATTTTCACAGCACATAGAAAGACATTCCCCCATCAGAAGGAAAATAGTCCTGAAAGCAGGCACACGAATCAAAGGCCAACTTGTTCTCATGCTCAGTAGTCCCATAAAAATAATAAACTGAAGGCAGAGGATCTGGTGCAGACCTTTGCAGGCCCTGTGCTTGCTGCTTCAGTCTCTGAATTCATATGTGTTTTGTTTAGTTGATTCAGAGACTTGTTATCCTGGTGTCTTCCATCCCCTCTGTGTTTTACATTTTTTTCTGCCTCCTGCTCAATGGGGTTCCCCAAGCTCTGAGAGGAAAAATTTGATGTAGATATCCCATTTAGATAATATAATATCTGGCTGTAGGTCTCTGTTTCTGTTTCCATCTGCTGCCAGAAGAAGCTTCTCTAATGATGACTGAATAAATCACTAATCTATACATATAGCAGAATATCATTAGATATATATATGTGTATATATATATATATATATATATATATATATATATATATAATCAGGGGCCTTGGAGTCTAGCTCCTAGGAAACCCTGCCGGGTTCAGGTCCAATGCTACAGTGAAGCAAAGGGAATTTATGATATCTCTAATCTGAGGGTTTACTGTAAAAACTCACATGTGTGCTGTTCCAGACATGTCTCTTTATTGTTCCACTTTTCTTCGAATTCTCTTGTCCTAATTGTCTATAATTTCTTAGGTCTAATCCTCTGTTATAATCCTCCTGCTTCTCCTCATCTAGCCCAGAATTTCTACTTTTACAGGAGGCTTGGAGTAATAAAAAAATTACAAGAGTTACTTCTCATTGTTCAAAAGCACATTCCTAGGGTAAGTGATTAGGAGCCGAGCCACTTACCATGGCAACATCAGGTTTCAAGGTTTCAAGAGTAAGACTGACCAGAGGGAGGGGACACAATGCCCAGTGTGACAAATGTTGAGACATAGCTCTTTATCAGCAGATTTGACTAATGAAGAACTGGCATGCTTTTCTTAGGGTGCTTTGCGTAGATAACCTTGGTTAGACACCTGCAACTCTGACCTTGTGCAAATTGTAAAGTTTTAAATTCATGATCTATTTACAAAGGCCTTTAGTCTAGATTGAATGTGCTCTGAGGTAAAAATTAGCTAAATGTGTGCAGTTAGTCTTAGACTGAGGAGAAATTGTTTTCTTGTGTAAGTCTGAGCAAAAGGAACAAAGCAGGTTTTTAAGTGTCTAAAGTCCTCATGGGACAATTGATCTAGTTATGAAGTATATTCTACTATATTTTCTATATGTCAAAATTATATA
Organism: Peromyscus attwateri; assembly: GCA_902168425.1. Taxonomy (NCBI): domain Eukaryota; kingdom Metazoa; phylum Chordata; class Mammalia; order Rodentia; family Cricetidae; genus Peromyscus; species Peromyscus attwateri. The sequence goes on along the minus strand of CABHPP010139039.1, from coordinate 28,041 downwards.
GCTAAATGAGAATTAATCCTCCTGACCATCCACAAATATGTGTGCCTATAAGACTGAGATGTAATCATGAGTTTACATGTACACATTACATGAAAATGCATGGTAATGGGGAGATATCATAGCTATTATTGCACAAGTGAAATTATAGATGAAAGCAACAGTTTTCAGAGTCAGTGTTCTGTAAGCCTTGCTGACGGGGTATCACATCAGAGAATAATTCCTCTGGTGGGATGACATCTGAATTATCAATTGCTATAAGCTGTAATTGCATCATGGCCCACAATAGCTCGTGACAATCACTCCTGACATATATATATATATATATATATATATATATATATAGTGTGTGTGTGTGTGTGTGTGTGTGTGTGTGTGCGCGTGTCCTTACCTTAGGCTTCTGGGATATCTAGTCTCTGGTTAATTGTCACCCAAGCTGTGTTGGGTATGGGTTATATCTCATGTGGAGTGGGCCTTAAGTCAAACCTGTCATTGCTTGGCTATTTGCACAAGTTCTGAGCCACTATTGCTATGGTATATCTTGTGAGCAAAAAAAAAAAAAAAAAAAAAAAGAGTGTAGGTCAAAAGTCTGATGGCTACTTCGGTGTTAGACCTCCTGGGAGGAAGAAATAAAGATTTTATGGGTGTACTGTACTGGGGGTGGGTAGGGACAGGAATAGGAGAGTCAAGTGGAGCTGGGAAGGGTAGAGGGAGAGAATATGGGGAGAGACAGCTGGACTTGGGGTCATTTGAGGGGTGATATAGAACCCTAGTGCAGTGGAAACTTCCTAAAATACATGAAGGTTATCCTAATGAGGTCTTCTAATAATGCAGGTTACTGAGTCCAATGGGCCATCTCTTGTTACTAAATAAGAGATGTTTGGGACTTGGTTGCATTTAATTGAGTTGTTTTCTGGGAGGGGGGGAGGTAACATACAAATCCCCAAACAACCAGCCTGTTGCTAATAAATAGATGGTTTAGTCTTTGCAGACTAAACAGACGGTGGGACTCCATTGCCAAGGACTACATCCACACAACTCAATGAATTTGGAGAAGTCAAGCTGGTGCCAACATAGAACGTTAACCTCTGTCTTCTAGTGTCTTTTGTGTGGGAAGGTACTCTGCATGCTACAAAAGGAGAAGCTAGCAGGGATTTTACATATTTTAAATTTGAAAATATTAAGTTGTGGGATAGTCTTAAAATTAGTCTATGTTTTGTGCAAGTAATTCACCTATGAATTGAAGACCCATAATTCACTTAGCCAGACAAAAATGCTGACCTCCATGAATTTTACAAAGCAATTGCATACTTATATGACCAATCACTAAACAATTTGGACCAAATTCTCAAATAATCGTGCAATAGAAAGCTAGTTGAATATTTTATTATACTTTATTTCTAGTGAAGCTTTTTTATATTATAGGCAACTACTTGAATAGTAATTTCCAAATATGGCTAAACTAGTAGTTCCCGTGGGTAATCTTTCAATCAGGTAGTGAAAGGGAAGGTATTTGTTCCCTCCATCCTTTCTTCGCTGTTGTGTACTACATGAGGTGTATTCTAAAGGTGTATTCATTTTCTCATATGTGCCAATTGAGAAATTGCTGCAATAGTGAAGACTGACACTGTTGATTTTGAATTAAAAATGACACATGAATCAGTCACATTTAGCAGGCACCCTGCCAGAAGATATTGATGACTTTTTTTAAACGTAAAACAAGCCTCTAGCATGTATTAGTCTAATTTTAGAAAGCTTTGATTCTACCTACTTTAGTCATTACTATGTATGAAATCTTTTTGCTCCGTCGACAATGTGTAATTATAAACATGAAATAGTAAGCATTACTGGTAATATTCATCAATATGTATGACTCAAACTCTCAAATCATAATGGAGTCACCAATGAACTGTGAGGACAATAGCTATGGTGTCTTCTCTGGTGTCTTGAGACAAGGGTCATTGAGTAACATTTTGAATGTCAGAGAGCAAACTCAGGATGTGTCTAAGTTAACTTTACCTACAGATCTTGTTAAGAGGAAAGAGTCCTTGAGAAGGAAGGTTTTCAGTCACAATTCACGTCAGCTGTAATAACAAGCCTCCCTTTCATCTCTTCTCGTTGGTATCAGTGGACAGTAGAGGTTACTTTCTAGATAGAGACATGTAGTCAAAAAATGAAGATCCAATTTTTGGCTATTATACATAAACTGGAGTATTTAGAATCCCAGACATTTGTGAAAAATATCCATGCCTTCAAAGATCTCTCAGACACTCACATAAAGATCATTGTTACAGTTTTACATGAATTGACAAATTTAGGTACAGAGAATTTGAGGATAACAAAAAGAAATGCATTACTCAAAATGTTTGCTAGATACTAGGAGATGGGTTAAAAATAAAAAAAAAAAAGGCTTGTGTATTAACATCCGGAGATACCAGTATGAATTGAAGCATGAGTTATGAAAAAATGTTCTCTATGTATGCAGAACTCAGTAGTTTTGTTTACTTGGCATTCAGACACAGTTTTAGACATAGAGGAGCAAACAATTATCCTGAATAGACAGTCAGTTGTTACCAGGAAGTGTGTTAGCTGCCTTGCTGAATTAATGGAATATTTAATAACATACCATCCTATGAAAATGTTTATAATTTATTTCAAAATTAAATTTCATAATTTAATTTAAACATGAATTATATATGTATGTATATTCATATGGCTTTGATTTCTCAAGTAGACAGGAATTTTTTTTAAAAAGAATTCAATAACCTGATAGTATGTCTCACTTTTTCTTTATATTAATTTTAAACTGCATTTATTTCCTAGATCAGGGGACAAAATTTTGTATATGCCACACCACAGATGTAAAAGGCAAAGGGCAACTTACTAGAATCAATCCTTTGCTTATATCATGTCAGACTCTGAGGCTGAACTCGGGAAATGAGGCTTGATGGTGAGGGTCTGCATGCTCGGTTCACCCAGTTGAACGTTCATCTTAACCTTTTCGTACCATCCTAATCACTTATCATTATACAGCTTTGAAACTAAAAAATTAGACAATATACTTTCTTAAAATAAACCTGGTAATTTCTACAAATCAAAAATCTGCTCCATCACCTAACTTTGTCCCATTAAACTAATACAATTTCTGCAAGTGGAGATGTTCGGAAAATCGTCTGTCAATGAGGTATTTAAAAATCTGGATGCTCATGATAACTTGACACAGTCGAGTACCAAATATGCCAGTATTTCAATGTGTAAAATGTACTGGAATATTCTATGTGTCACTTCATTGCTTCTTGGGAAATAGATTGCAAATGATGTGTGAGGAGAAAGGAGAAGGTTTGTATCATTACTACATGCTGCAGTGCACATGGTTTTCTCTTGTTATTCTTCACGTTTTACTGTTTCCAAGAAATGGGGGGAAAGTTAAAAGAATAATCTTTGGAGAATGTCAGAGCAATAAATATGCATGAGCGTTTTTCCAATTATTGTGGAAATTGCTTTGTATAATTTATTTTGGATTCTGCGTGAAGGTGTTATAATTACCAGATTACACGTGAGGTGCCTGCAGTTCCATGCACATTTCCCCATGTCAATTGAAACTACAAAGTAAAAATAATGCATGCAGGAGAAAGGACATTTCAAATTATTTGTTGAAAAATGTAGCTTGTGTACTCATAGATATAAAAAAGTGTGTATATAAAAATCATAAATCTCATTCATCGTCTCATGCTTGAAAACTGAATTAAGATTTTGCTCTATTTCTTGCTTTTCATGTGAGGCTCCTTCAGCTCCAAGAAGGATGGCAAAGCAACTTATTGAAATTCTCACAAGAGCTTCATTGGAGTGGTGTAGCTATATCTCATTAGACCTCAAGTCATAATTATAGTAATTTTTTCAACCATAAATTCTGAATCTATGAGGAAGCAAATATATTAGTGTATTATTTTCTCTGTGTTAGTCCTGTTGGCATTCTCTCTCTCTCTCTCTCTCTCTCTCTCTCTCTCTCTCTCTCCCTCTCTCCCTCCCTCCCTCCAATGCCATGTCTCATTCTCCTTCCTCTTTTCTCCCCTCATGTTGTTCACCTCTCCCTTTTGTATATTCCATTTCTTCAAGAGTTAATATTGTTTTGATTTCTGCTGCTTTCATTTTATCTGCTTCTCCTCCCGTTTCACCTGAATGTTTTTACAAACCTGAACTATTACTCCCTTTTACCTGACTATTGTGCCATGACTTCAGCGATTCACTAAAAAACATTAGACTCCTGTTTTTAAGTTTCAGAAAGAGACTCTAGTTAACACAGTTTTTCACGATATAAATCATTGTCCAATACACATGTTGGGCTTATGTACAAATCAGGGTCCTCTCAAAGAACAGCACTGTTTGTGTGTGTGTGTGTGTGTGTGTGTGTGTGTGTGTGTGTGTGATATTTAACTACTTACTCAACTATAGACTGTGGTTCAGATTGTGCAGCAATGTCTATCCTCTGATGGAAAAGCCAAGAATATGGAAGTTGTTCATTCCAGGAGGTTGGGTGTCTCGGCACTCCCAATCTGGTGATGGAGCTCTTGGTTTATAAAGAGCTGTTGGTTGTCATTCCTTTGGAATCCAGAATAAGCCGGTTCTAATTATATTGACAGAATGTCTCAGCAACAGGATAGATGGACTTGTCAGAGAGAGTAAGGGGATTTAAGGTGGGTCATTTCACCGCCAATAATTTGAATGAGAACTAGGATGGTTATATGAAGGGGGAGTAGGGAGGAAGGGGAAGCCGGAAATTATGTGATTATAATATCAAAAATAAAAGGAACAATCAAAATTTTCATTAAGAGAATCCATCAGAAATGTGCCCAGGAGATTTGGTTTTAATTACAGATATAATGAACATGAAAACCAAATTAGTAATCACAGATTGAGAGACAGAGGTCCCTCAAATTAATGGTCAACTGTGAGTAACCAAGGAAGGGATGGAGAACAGGAAGATGATAACTAGAGGAAAAATATTTGTCATTTATTGTAACTTGAATATTGTTACTGTGCAGGGTGTGTGGTGTTCTACCTGAAAAAAAAAGTAATATTGAAAGCATTTTTTTTTTCGTCTAGTTTTACACTGACTTTTTTCTCTAAGATTTTCATTTCATACATTATATAAGCCAGAGCTAAGCCTATGTGATTTCTGAATAGAAGGATTTTGGCATGCTAATAATAAAGGATTCTAAACCACAATGTATAGAAAGTCCAAACCACCTGACAATGGCTTGAATTTGAATATTGGCTTTAATTTATCAAAGTTACAGTGCTGAAGATTCTTATCTTTTTTGCTTGTGACTCGTAATTACAAAATGAAGGAAACTAATTCTGATTCATAAGGTTTTTGTGTTGATTTAATGAAATTCCTTACCTGTGTGACTCTTGAACTCATGATTGCACGAATTAGTTTGTGTTTTTCATACATATTTAATAATACAATATATATTCATGTCTAGCATGTGTGCTCTAATGCATGAGTAGATAGTGCTCAGTTCACTTTTGCAGTGATGTTTTAATTTACTGTTTAATAAATTAATTCTTCTTCAAAGAAAAGTTAAGTTTTATATAATTCACAAAATTACTATTAAATATATTCAAACATGATAGGTGGTAATAAGATATATGCAAATTTAATGTGTGGTATTTTTCCTGACAGTTGGGCAGATAGCATTATAAGTAAATATATGATATCAAGAAAAATATAAAATAGTTAGCATTAGAGAAATGCTAACATTTTGCAGCTGCATACTGCACTATTGCTTAACTTTTCACCTGTTGTTAGATAGTTGGATTACTTTCATACCTTAACCATTGTAAGCAGTGCTTCTATGATCATGGGCTCACACACAAGTCTTTAAAAGGAGGCCTCCAAAATTCTAGTACTGCAGACAAGGAGTGTAAAGATTGCAAAACCCAGGCAATCCATGAGTTTTGTGTGCAATTATGTCTCCTAGAAATGTCAGAAGCTACACCTATAAATTTTCACCACCATGACTGTCAAGTATGAACTGAACAAGGACAATTGACTTGCTAAAGGACACAAAAGACAAGCCCGCAAGGGATCTACCCTATACAAACAATTACAGACAGCTAAGGAATGCTGCCAGTGAAAGAAGTAGGCATCGAATGATTAGACCACTTTCTTATGCAATACTAAATGGTTACCCTGGAAATACACACACAGACTGTGCAGGTTGTATTCAGGAATTTGTGTGTGTGTGTAAACATGCATATATGCATACAACAACAATTGATAAGAAAAAAAGAGGCCATGAACTTAAAAGGGACCAGGGGATGTTATATGGAAGAGCTTTGAGGCATAAAAAGGAAGAGGGAGATAATACAGTTACACTATAATCTCAAAAAATTAAAGAGGTAATTTTTTTTTTTAAAAAAAAAGCATTAGGTAGCCATTCAACATTTCTGATTTAAATGTAAATACAGATGGAATTTTTTTCCTTTTCTCCTATTGCATGGTCTTGGATCCCTTGTTAAAAACAAGTAAGTTTCAGTGCCTTTGACAGCCAGAGTTTTCTCCTAGTCTATTTCTTTGGTTTATACACCTTTCTATCTGTCTTTATGTTAGTGCCATACTATTTTGGTTATTGTATATTTGAAGTGATGTTTGAAAGCAAGAGGCATCAGTTCTCCAGCTTTGTTTCTCAATTTTAACATGTTTTGTTTATTAAAAATCGCTTGAAATTCTATATAAATTTTATAGTGACTTCTTATATATATGGAAAAAAATCATTAGAATTTTTATTGAGAATTCACCAACAGATTGCTTAGAATGGTACTGAGATCTTAAAATATCCCTCTAATGAATGAATAAATTAAATAAATTTAATAAAATTTATTTACGTAATTTTTAAGATTCTACAGCTGCTTTTTTCAAGTTTCAATATATGGTATTTAAAATATTTGTTATTTAAGTCAAGTTTAGTTCTTATTTTAATAATTTTCTCTTTAAACCATTAATATAGGATATATTTTCCAGAACAGTTTCATAATTAACACAAGGCGTCCAACACTGACCAGATGAAAATGAAAATAATTCATTTGATAAATAAACAACCTAGGGAGAAAGTATTGGACTCAAGAAAAAAACATAAAGGACTGTGAGAGATTGGCATTCCAATGTTAGGGTGGGAGTGTTCCTTGGAGCTATTTCACTGCATTAGTCTCCCTGGATAACTATGTGTGATGTCAAGCAACCCTAACTGAGATAGAAAAGTTATAAAGACTTACATAAGGATAATTGATTTTAAAATAGGTTATCAGGTTATTGTAGAGAACATTTCCTTCAGAACCTTAATGAGGAGGAGGAGTCAATTTAACTAGGTCATTTCAAAAAGGAAATAGAGTTTATTTAGGGTGATAATGTAAACAGTTCTCAAATTTGTTGTTTCATTTTTATTATATCGTGTGTGTGTGTGTGTGTGTGTGTGTGTGTGTGTGTGTGTGTGTGTG
>CABHPP010139039.1:5603-20534 GCA_902168425.1 Peromyscus attwateri | reverse complement strand
GTGTGTGTGTGTGTGTGTGTGTGTGTGTGTGTGTGTGTGTGTGTGTGACTGTGTGCAAATGGAGGTCAGAGAACAACTTTTAGGAACTGTTTCCCTTCTACTATATGGTACTATATGGGTCCCTAGGATTGAACTCAGGTTGTTCAACTTGGGAGGGAGTTTCTTTTCTGGTCCATATTTTAAGAAATTCTAACACATACAGCCTTGAATTGAAACTATCAGTCCATCGTAGGATACTCTGATTTTCTAAAAGTGTGTCAGCTTGTTAAGGAATCAGATCATAGACGGTTTGAGTTAAACACAGAGTGTTTGGAAAGTGATCTCACTTTCTTTCCTCAGCCTTTGGGCCAATATTAAATAAAGGAGGGTTTGCTCAACTGCAGCGTTACAATCACATGACACTCAGGCTGGTAACTGAGAGAGTTGACAGGAAGATAAATTATTATTATAAAGTATGTATTATACACAAACAGAACAAAGGGATGACTCACTTCCTAGCCAGAGTGCAGTGGAACAGCAAATACCATTACAATATTCAGAATGTGATGCAATTGAACAGTGTCAGTTGTTATTTTGGGGAATATTTATATTAATAGTCTCATAGCAGTGTTGACTTTGGGAATTCAAATCATGAAAAGCCAAAGACACATCAGTTCTGTGGCTGGGAACACACATGATAGATTTAACGAAAGAAAACTTTTTAAAAAGTGGTTGTAAGTTGCTCTTGAAAATATACAATAGAAAAAAAAATGATTACTTTAAAGTTAACCTTGTGATTTTTTTTTGCTCCCCTGTTGTCAAGCATATTTAAACTTTAGACTTGTCCAAGTCTTGGCCCAATGATAACCAAATAGAAGTTTAAATTATAAGTAGCTGACTAAATGATTTGTTTGTTTTGGTTTTGGGTTTTTGTTTTTTCCTGATTCTCTGTGCAGTAATCCATAGAAGCAAAATTAAAACGTTTTATCTGAGGAACTGATGATATCTTCAAGGAGGATATGCTAACATGTGATTGGAGTGGAATGTAGCTTCAGATTTGGTTAGTATGTGCTCATTAAAGAGTACAGTTTTCATGCTGTTATTCTGTTTTGTTTTGTTCATCTTTCAAAAGTCTTTTTTCAAATACTTGCCTCTTTTATCAATGTTTTTCATGGACTGGAAGGTGAAGAGAAAAAGCAACAGCATTTGTTTACAAATTCCTTCCTCATTTTGATAGTCATAGCATTTACACTTAGTTTGCTATATTTTTTAAATTTCCCTTATTAAACAATTTCATATTCATTTCTGTTTAATTTGAATAAATTCATCTTCTTACTGAATTCTGTTATGTTTTGTGCTTTATTTTTTAATAAATGTAATTGGATCATGGGCGGGGGGTATTTAAGTTCCAAACCCGAATAATTTTGTTATTCACTGGACACATACTCAAAATATAGATTATCTAGGGAAATTGTATTAAAGGATTTCATGCTCCTGTTTCTGTTATTCTATGTGAATCTCCCCTTCCCAAAACCCCATGTCTATCTCCTCTGTGATAGATACTGATTAAGTGCATACATAAAGCACTCTAAACTCAGCCTTAAATTTCAGTAGGAAGTTATATATACTTTTCTGTGATACACTTGACCCCACAAATTTTGATTAAAGTTTGGGTCTCAACTTAGGATCTGATAATTCTTGTGCTTAATCAAACCTTAGGATTAGAGCTGTACCCTGCTCCTGATGATCTTATTAAACCATCATCTCTAATGATCTAGTGCACATGTTAACAGCTCACCTACTTTACATCTGAGACTGAATTCTGTTCCTTCTAGATAAACATGTGACATCCTGTGTAATTCTTACTGCATTTTTATAATCAGAGTGAAGGAGAGAGAGAAGCATAGAGAAGGAAGGGGAAAGCATATTGGGGGAGGGCAGGGAAGTATGAAGGAGAGACACATACAAACACAGAAATTCCAGCCATGGAGACATAATGTAAACAGAAATTTTAGAGACAGATTAAAATAATTTTCTTAAGTATTTGTAGTAGTATACGTTAGATGTCAGTAACAAAGATAATGAAATGTTGTAGTAAGAGTCTTTGAGGCTTAGAATCTTGGGCTTCAGATATGTCCATGCCTGTACTTATGTGTCGTATATACAGGTCTAACTAGTAAATGTGGGCCAGAGTAGTAAATCACATACCCATGTTCTTCATATTTCTCAGACATATTATAAAAATTTTAATATTCTCACTAGAGTTATAGACTAATATTGGCTAACTTATGATGTGAAACTACTACTGTCACACTTTAAAATGTGTTTATTATACACTGTTTGGTTTCTCAAAAAATTTGATTTTGAACACAGTTCTAGAGGATATTAAAATAGACTCAATCAAGTAATTAATATTATAATAGTAAGATATAGATATGCATATATTAAGATATGTTTTGCCACAATAATATGTATTCTTTTGCTAATTCAGTGCAAAATTTAAAATTGAGAAAAGTAAAATTACAAATATTTTTCCACAAACGTATTTATGTACTTGTTAGATTAATGTATAAGTCAGGGTTCTCTAGAGGAATTGACTGAATGAATATATATGTATATGTATATGTATATATATATGTATGTGTATATATATATATACAAGCATATATATGTGTGTGTATGTATATGTATCATTTATTAGAGTGTCTTACAAGCTGTAGTGCAGTTAATCCAACAGTGGCTGTCTACTTATGGGAAGTCCAAGGATCCAGTAGTTCTTTAATCCTTGAGGCTATATATGTCAGATGGTCTTCAGAATATGCCAGATTATGGAAAATGTAGGTTCTAATATCAGTGAAGGTATGAACTTGCCAGTGAGAGTGAGGGCAAGGCAAGCCAACAAAGAGCAAACACATACTTCTCCATGTCCTTTTTTATATAATACCACCAGAAGATGTGGGGTCCAGGTATAAAATAGATCTTTCTACTTTAAATGTTCATATTTAGAGTTTGTTGTCCTACCTCAAAAGGTTCAATCAAGAAAATTCCCTCACAGTTGTACCCCAGCACTTTGGCTTTAGTTAATTTAGATATAGTCAAGATGACAACAAAGAATAGCCATCACAAATCCCCTTGACAACTTGACACACAAACGTACACACACACACACACACACACACACACACACACACACACACACACCAACTTACATAATGCGTAATTTCTAACTGGAAACATAGCAGATCATAATTACGCCTAACATAAATATCTCATTTACAACTAAAATGCATTATATAATTTAGAATGAGTGGAAATGTCCCTTGAGGGGCAGTCTTTTAAATTATCAAAACTTGAATATAATAACCTATGATATTATCTCAACTTATGTTGGTATTTACATGATAACAAAATCAGGTAAAGAAAACACTAATAACTGTATGGTGACATTCTTAACAGAATAAAGCAGAAATACTGTTTTTCAATCATAATCCTCTTTTTTTTGGCAACAGGTCTCATAGTCTTACTTGGTGTTTATAACTGACTTCCTCTGCTACCCATTCTGTATTTCTTTCTCTCGGCTTTATCAAGTACATTAAAAGTCTTAGTTCTTTTCCTGGGGTGACATTTCTTCCTTGGAGTCTATGTCTTTGCCAACTGCCTGTTTTTGGTTGTAGTAATTTTCCATTGATTTAATCTCAGGTTATTGTAACACCAAGAGATGCACTAAGGATCTCTTGCACTCCAGACATAGTTTTGCTTGATTTCATTGGAGAGAAGCAATCCCTTCATTATCTGGATCAACCATCCCTCCTAACACTGTTTTTCCTTCCTTAGCCTGCTGGATTAAGGGCATCAGAAGCTCAAAGTGGACATAGGGAAGTAGGAGCTTCCACTTTGGTGGAATGGTTGTTGTGTCTCCTGTCATGAGTGCTCCCTAATTTGGAGCCAAAACTTATAGGCCAGCAGAACTATGGCCAAGGGAACAGGAAGTAAACATTATGCCAGTGGTTCACTAGGGTTAATAGTGAAGGGAACCTTTCCCTTTCCTACTCCTTGATTCTTGAAACTGTGAGTATTGGCTGTTTTTGAAATTATACCACATACTGAACTCTGATTCAAAGCACAACTAGCTTTTGGAGAACCCTGACCCATCCCTGAACAGTAATCCTTTCTGTAACTATGTCTTCAAAAGGCCATTCTGACATTCTTCCCAGCCAGCTGCTGCAGGATGATGAGGAACATCAAAAGAGCATTGGCCCACTGTTGCACTTCTCTGGATGTGAAGTGAGTTCCTAGGTCAGAAGCCATGCTGTGTGGAATACCATAATGGTGGATAAGACATTTTAAAAGTTCACAGATGGTACATTTGGAAGAAGCATTGCACCCTGGAAATGAAAATCCATAACCAGAATAAATATCTATTCCAATAAGGACAAATCATTGTCCTTTCCAATAAGGAAGTGTGGTCCAACATAATCAATATGCCACCAAGTTGCTGGTTAGTCTCCCTGGGAAATGGTGCCATATCTAGGGCTCAGTGTTGGTCTCTGTTGTTGGTAGGTCTGGCCCACAGCATCAGATGTAGCTAGATTAGCCTTGGTGAGTGGAATTCATTGTTATCAAGCTCATATATTACCTCCACCTCTGTCACTTTGTTCATGGGACTATTGAACAATGACAAAAATAGCTGGGGCAAGAGGCTGATGTCCACAGAGCAGGTCATCCTTTGTACTTGATTATTATTGAACTACTCCTCTGCTTAACTCATTTTCTGATGTGTGTTTTCATGGGACAGAAGAAGTATCTTATCCTTCACTCACCAGGGAGATCTATCCACATAATTCTCTAAATATTGTTCTCACTAATTTCCAAATCATGCTCTGCCTCATGTCCCTGACCATTGAACCAATCCATTGGTTACATTTCATGAGTAGGTAAGCAATCAAGCAAGCATACATCTGGCCATTTCCAACCACCATAATGTCATCAATGTAGTGGACCTGTCAGATATTTTGTGGAAGAGAGACAAACTATCAAGGTCCCTTAAAATAAGTTATGACACAGGGCTATATAGTTAGCATCTCCTTGAGTTAATATTGTAAATGTGTCTTTTTCATGGCATGGTTCAACTTTGAGGCCCATGCTACAAGAGAGAGCCCATGTTGACAGGGCCTGGATGGCCAGGAACCAGAGCCTGGATAGCCCAGAAATCTATACTAGAACAAATATAATTGGCAAAAAAGTCAATGAAATGTTTCCAAATGATATTCTGATATATTCATAGAATAGAGCCTAGGCCAATTGTTATCAAAGGGGCTTCTTCTATCCACTGATGGGGGCAGATGCAGCAAAACACAGCCAAACATTAGAAGAGTCAGGGAACCCCATGGAAGTGGGGGTGGAAGGATTGTATGAGCCAGAGGAGTCAAAAACACAAGAACATAGCCCACAGAATCAACCAAGCAGGATTCATAGGGAATCACAGAGACTGAAAGGGCAAACATGGAGCCTGTATGAGTCTGAGCTAGGTCTTCTACATATACATTATGGTTGTACAGCTTGTTTTTCTTGTAAAACACCTAACAGTGGGAGTGAGTGTTGTCTCTGATTCCTTTGACTGCTCTTGGGACCCTTTTCTTCCTACTGGGTTGCCTCATCCAGCCTTGATATGAGGGGTTTTGCCTAATTTTATTGTAACTTGTTGTGCTGTGTTAAGTATTCAGTTAATATCTATTGGATTCCTGATCTTTTCTGAAGGAAAGTGGAGGAGCAGTGGATCTGGGGAAAAGGAGAAGTGGGGAGGGGGTGGGTAGTGGGAAGGCTGGAGTGAGGGAAAACTGTAGTAGGCATTTAATGTATGAGAGAAGGAAAAAGAACTGTGAAAGTATACTGCTGGCTTTGCCCACTGAAGGTAAATGTGCTTTTCTCATTACTTATCAATAGCTGCATATCATGTACTAGAAAATGCATTAAAATGCTCAAGTATATATATCATATCTGGTACAACAACTGCAATAGGAGTCATTGCTTGATTAAGTTTGCTGTATATAACTTTCATTCTCCATGCTCCTTCTCACTTTGGCACAAGCTAAATAGGATAGGTAAAGTGAGATGTAGTGGGAACGACCATCTCTGCATTTTTCAAGTCCTTGATGGTGTAACTTCTACGGTTCCTCCATGGATTCAATACTGGTTTTGGTTTACTATTTTCTTTAGAGACAATCTAAAGACGTCTCTTTATCATTTCTACTTATAAAAGACCTTATTCTACAGGTCAGGGAACCCATGTAGGAATTATGTCAGCTTCCAAGGGTACCATTTCCAATTACATAATCTTAAACTGGGGAAATAACCAGATGAAATCTGAGACTCAGTGGACTTAACTGTGAGCCAGACTTCAGCCAAAATTCTATTAATCACCTGACCTGTATGAGCTCCTGGTCAAGCCACTATGGACATTGCTTTGTCTATGATGCCCATTATGATAACTATAATTACCTTGTCTCTGGCAATTAAGTGCTGCCACCTGGCCCCTGCTATCCTGGGACCCAATTAAACTCATTGTATTTAATTCATCAAACTGGGCAGTAGCATTTCTGACCATAAGATCACGGAATAGGAATACAACAAAGCTCTTCAAATGTGCTGTTGCCCCTCTTACTATTTTGTGTCTTATAGCATTAGTGAAGATTTTATACATCATACCCACTCTAGAATTACAATTATTTCCCTGATCTTTAAAATCCATTCATCAACAATATGCCAAGGAAAATCAAGCATCTTCAGCTCGTTTTCACTTGGTCATCATTTGACAAATGCTTCAGGAAACCAGTCAAACAAACTTTTAGCACTCTATTTAACAGTTGAAGCTTCAATATTAAACCTAGTGTCTTTACTTAGTTGCCCATATCAATAAAGTAGGCCTAATCCAGTTTTATATCCCTTCCATCATTATCTCACACACTTAAAATACATTGCCACATGTACTCACCCTATTTCAGCTAGAACGAATTAACAAACTCATTAATATCTTTAGTGGTATTCCCTGTGTCCTCATGAACTAAACTTTCTATCTGCCCTCAAGGAGTCTATTTACCTCAACTCTGGCTATAGGTCTAGAGGCCTTGAGGGACATCAGTATTTTCTTGCCTGGTGTCCTCTTAATGGAAGGTTACTGCTGGTTTGGCAGACAATGAAGGATTAATTTCTTCAGGATGTGGGGGTTTACATACATTCTCTGTTAGGGGTGGAGAGAACACCACTTCTAAAGACATAAATCCTTCAGACTCTGAGGGTTCAAAGTAAACAATCTCCATAGGATTCTCCCGCACATCTATATCCCATCTTATAGGATCCCATTCTTTAATAATATAATACATGCTTCTCTTTCAGGATGAATGATATGACCACTCCAAGATATGATTGACTTTAAAGTTTTGTTGTATATATGAGAGAGACTCCTGCCATAGGGATCTGGAAGAGTTCAGAGCAGGGGGGAAATGGTAGACTACACATGGCCAACAAACTGAACTGGGTCATGAGAGGAGGGGGCAGAGCTATATAGCAATAGGAGAGAGACAGAATCAAGAAAGAGTAAAAAAAAGCCAAGTGAACCAAGAGAGTGTATGTTCAAAATGGCAGGATTATATAGGAAAGATAAGCTGAGGGAAAGGAGTGAAGGCCTGGGATGGAGAGATTTAGGGTAGTGGATGGGGTGAGAAAAGTTAAGAGGAGACATAGTTACTGAGTGATGATTTAGACCAGTATGTTCTTATGTATGCTAATAGTCACTACAGTAAGCTATTGGTCCTGGATTTCTTTGGAAACTAACATAGGTCTCACTTAAAAACCTTTAGACTATTTACTTACATCTGGAGCTCATTAAATGTTTCACTGATTTCATTTATTTTCCTTTGCACTTTATCCTGATAAAGTAGTCATTGGTTGATTTTATCCCTAAGTGAATTCTATTCTCTTGTCAGTTTATCCAGAAATGCTAGAAGCAACTAGCCAGGATCATTTTAAAAAGGTCTATATAAACAGTCACTGAATTCCTTATTACATGCAGCAAGCCTTTCAAATATTTCCAACCAGGAGCTTTCAGTGTCCCCCATACTACCAGGGCAGTCTTCAGTAACCTTGGGTGTTGGTGATTTCCCAAGCCTGCTACAGATTCTTAATAAATTTGTCTTTATAATAGTGTTTTCCTAGAAGGTATCACAATTTATGTTAGTCACTGTCCTGTATAGGAACAGACTAAAATATTATATATATATATATATATATATATATATATATATATATATATATGCATATGTGGCCAACTCAACTTATAGAAGAAGAAGTTTGTTTGGGTTTTGGGTTTTCACCATATCAGAGAATCTTGGAATCTCGGTTCAGACAACAGTGAGAAACCTCATCTCAAATATCAAATATAAAACAGAGAGTGAAAATTCAAACCTGCAGGAAGGAGTCATTAAATTTGCAAAGCCCAGAATCAGTGAAATACTTCCTTCAGCAAGTCCATATCTCCTAAGTTTCACTGAACAGGGATATCAACAAGATACCAAGTATTAAATGCACACAACTATGCAGGGAACATATCACTCAAACTACCACATTAAGTCCAACATCAAATGAGTTAGGCACAAACATGCAATATTTCAGGTGTCCCATTACAAGTAATGCCTGAATATATTTGTACGTCGTCTAAAATGAATAATAGTATTACTGTATGAAATTTTCTTTGTTGGACAGAAATATTAATATATTAGGCAACTCTCTAATTTCTTCAAATTTAAAATTTTGCTTTCAAAATTAAAACTCAAAAGATTATTCACAACTGGATGATATTGGGACTAAAGAAGAAATGAATAGACACAAGAAAGAAAAAGTATATGAGGACAAAGAAGGCAAAGAGAAAGAAGAAGTCAAGAAGGGATGTTTTCTCTGATTGCTGAAATAAATGAGATTTAAAAAAAAAAGATAAGGTATTCGATTATACATAAACTGCTACAGGAGGTCTTGACATCTCCTGCATCCTTAGGATTCCCTTTAACTTTGGCTTTACTTTTTTTTTTTTTTTTTTTTTTTTTTTTTATCGTGGGCTCTTCAGCCACCCTAAAGCCAGTCAACTTTTCCACACATTACCTGGCCTCAGTGGCTTTCTTAATCTTGAAACATGGGCAAAAATCCATTCTTTCCTTACATTTATATATCTGGACTGCAAAACCACCTCTAGATAGAGGATAATGCCTATTTTTGCTCTCTGCTCAGGCTGTGGTCTTGTCCTGTAGATCATTCTTGTAGTGGTTGCTTTGTACCTTTAAGACTAGTCCACAAAAAACATGTTCGTTGGTGGCTATTTACAGCAGAAACTGCTGCGGTGGTATTCTCATTTCAAGCTTTCCCATCTCAAATATATTTGCATTTCACCAGTTAGAGCCTTTGATGTGTTTCTTCACGAGTTTTAACATACTTTTCCCATTGAATGTGAAGTTTCTTTTTCATGTCACTGATCACTTGAAAAATTAGCTTATCTACATGTTATGCCTCCACAAGTCTAAATCCATGCATGCCACTGTTCTTTCAATGTTCATTTCTCTAATCTCTGTCACTGCAGATCTGTACAAAAGCAAGAAGCAGCACACAGGCCACAGATTGAACCGTGAGCTTCCTCAAATGTCCTCTGCCACAAAAATTAGCCCGCTGCCTTTTTATTATTAATTTTGAGATTATACTATAATTTTGAATTTGTCCTCAGTAAAAATTCAGGACCCTGGTAGAACGAAAGTCAATATTCTGACAGAGCATAACACAAATGACCTCAAGTTCAGTTCTCAATAAAGTCCTGTTTCTCTATTAAATCTCGTGAGTTGAGCTACCACTCTGCCTTTGTTTTGGCATATACCTGTACAAATGATGGATTGAGTCATTCTAAAAAATATTCTAAGGCTTCCTTACCCATGGTAATTAATGTTAACCATCATAAATAATTTTTTATTATATTGTATACTTCTCAGTATATTCTCAGCATATGAGAAAGCAACTAACTTTGTTAGAGATATAGTGCTTCTTTTTCTCATTTCCAGCTATTTGTAGCATTAGAAATAAAATATAATCCTTTAAAGTTTAATTCTGATTTATAATCACTTTCTTTTCAGGACATTAAATTAACAAGTAAAATTTGAACAACATGGAATTTTATTCTTTCTAATAAAATTTGTAACTTACATTTAGACATCTATAGCACCTTTCATTAAGAGTAATTTATTAAAGAGGTGAATGGCTGTTCTCCTAGCTGGTCACCCCAGCCTCTAGGTCTTAGTCCCACATGCACAAACCATGCCCACACACTCCCCGCCATTACAGCCCAGTTGCCGGCCAGCAGGCAGACTCCTGCAGGCAGGCCTGACTACTGCCTATAGGACCAAGAGTTGAGTTACTCTCCTCCCTAACCTAGACTCTAGGCCCTAGGTCTAGGGGGACAACCCATGCTCCCCTAACCCCACCCATTGCACCCCAGTTGCAGGGCAGCAGGCAAGACTCCTGTGGGTAGTCAGTCCTTCCCACCACCACCTCACATTGGACCCTGCAATCTAAAAGTCCCACTCTCCCCCCAAACCCACCCATCCCCCTGAGACTCCAGCAGCTTCCTGAGACAAAAACACCGTTTCCACCAATTGGAGGAAAAGAAGGGTCAACTCCAGTACAAGAATATATTCAACAACATGAAGAACAATACGGCACCATCAGAACCTAGCAGATCTACTACAGCAAGACCTGAATATCCCAACATAGAAGAAGCAGGAAAAAATGACCTTTAAAATGACTTTATAAAGATAATACAAGTCTTTAAAGAGGAAATGAAAAATCCCCTTAAAGACATCAAGGAAAAGACAAAAAAAATGGGAGAAATCAATAAATCTCTTAAAGAAAGTCAAGAAAAACAAGCAAAAGCAATCAAACAGGTGAAGGAAACATTTCAAGACTTGAAAACTGAAATAGAGGCAATAAAGAAGACACAAACTGATGGAATGCTGGAAATGGAAACTCTGAGTAAACAAACAGGAACTGCAGATGCAAGCATAATCAACAGAATGCAAGAGATGAGGAAAGAATCCCTGGCATTGAAGATACAACAGAGGAAATAGATTCATTGGTCAAAGAAAACATTAAAGCCAACAAAGTCATAACACAAAATGTCCAGAAAATCTGGGACACCATGAAAAGACCAAGGCTAAGATTAATAGGGAGAGAAGGAGAAAAATACCAGCTCAAAGACACAGAAAATACATTCAACAAAACCATAGAAGAAAACTTCCTTCTAAAGAAGGAAATGCCTATGAAGATACAAGAAGCTTACAGAACACCAAACAAACTGAAACCCCCCAAAAGTCCCCTCTCTACATAATAATCAAAACACTAAATATATACCCTTTCAACATAATAATCAAACCAGTAAACATACAGAACATAATAATCAAACCAGTAAACATACAGAACAAAGAAAGAGCCGGGCGTTGGTGGCGCACGCCTTTAATCCCAGCACTCGGGAGGCAGAGGCAGGCGGATCTCTGTGAGTTCGAGGCCAGCCTGGGCTACCAAGTGAGCTCCAGGAAGGTGCAAAGCTACACAGAGAAACCCTGTCTCGAAAAACCAAAAAAAAAAAAGAAAGAATATTAAGAGCTGAAAAGGAAAAAGGCCAAGTAACATATAAAGGCAGACCCATCAGAATAACATCTGACTTCTCAATGCAGACTGTGAAAGCCAGAAGGTTCTGCTCAGATATTATGCAGACACTAAGAGATCACAGATGCCAGCCCAGACTATTATACCTAGAAAAACTCTCCATCACCATAGATGGAGTAAACAAGATAGTCCATGATAAAACCAGATGTAAACAATACCTAGCCACAAATCCAGCCCTACATAAAGCACTAGAAGAAAAAAGCCAACCTAAGGAAGTTAGGTGCACCCACGATAAGCAGTAAAGCATATTCTTAGCATTCATGAGGTTCTGGGTTTGATACCAAGAACCAAATGAAGATGAATCTGGAAAATAATATTTGATGGAATCTTAATATTATTAACCTACATATATATTGAAGGGTACTGGCATAGGCCTCACGGAATTCTTTACTTCTGTTGTTATCAAATATTCTTCTTGTAATCCTAGGAATTCTTGACAATGCACAGGCAAATGACCAAGAACTAGACTTAGCTTATAGATGTCAATAAGATACATTAATATCACTATATATATCCATTGACAAATATTTTTAATTGTTTTCAAATATTGAATAAGCTTTGGAAAATAAATATTCAATTATCTGTGTTCCAAATGAAAATTCACCAAGAGTCTTCATTTAATGATTTGGTCATAATTTTAAATTGTGTGTATGTTTTTTACATGTATATCTTATCCATACCTGACAAAAAACATGTTGAAAGCAAAGTTCCTACATGTTAAGCACACACTAGATGTTCAGTAAAAAGTATTGGAAGAAAGGAACAAGTATAAATCAATGAGCTCAAGTTTGTGCTTTGAGAGCTAGTCCTAAGTTTATAGTTCAAATTTAGCATGACAGGATGTTCAACAAACCATGTTTCACTTTCATTGAACTGAGAAAATGTATTAAGTTTTCTTTTTGATGCATAAAAACAGTCCCTAATAGCATTTTTCTTGTATTGTCAACAATAGATTCAAATTGTCATTTGAATGAAAATTTTAAGCTTCAGGTTTTCTTGAGCTTTGAATGCATTTGTGCTTTTTTTGATTCATTCACATCATAGGGTACAATTTGGCAAGCAATAATTTACCCAGCAATAAACAAAATGAGATTCAGAAATCTAAGAGACACATGTGTGACATGTTTTATTCTAACAAGTTAATTTTTTTATTAGGAAAAAATGAACTTCAGGAATTTACTTTAGCTCTTACAGTAAATTTCATTCAACTGTCTTCAAAATTGAGAAATGTTTTGTCAAGCATTTAAATAAGAAAAATACTTGTTATAAACATCTAAGCTGAATAAGAATAGGGTATTGCAATTAATGTGTGTAAATTCTAGGCGGTCAAATCATCCATTGTCTACATACTTATAAACTGATGCATATTCATTGAAATGATAATGAGTTCCTAGAACTTTTAAAGTTTCAGTACTGTTAGGAACAGAAAGTTAGATAGAACTATGGACGGGCTGAGAGAAAGGGATGAAACCATCACTAAAAAAATTAAATTAAGTGGCTCAGTTGTCAATGGTAAGATAGCAGGCTCTCAGAAGCTCCACTCGTAAAGCAGGCAGGTTAAACCCTTGCTTGTAGTCTGTTATATGTCTGTAAGCACTTGCTATCATGATTTTATCACATGTGAAAATACTGAAATTTAACATAGTACTTTGAAGGCTTTCCTGTGCATCAAGAAACACTTTCTATTCTTTTATTGATAATGATGATGATTAATATAGACAGATTTAGTTGTGTTAGTGGGTTTTCTAAAAGGCTACTTAGAACACTTCAGGAGTGTTCCTGATTATACTTTTTCATTAGTCAAGCTCTTTCGAAAACTGAGACTGAGATAGGATTAAGTATGAAAGTACATTATTAATAAGACCCTGTGCTATGACCTGAATGTTAGTTCACTTCAAAAGTCATACATTGAGACTTAGTACTCAGTATAATAATGTAGATAAGTGTGGCATTTGTGTTATACTATCTTGTGATGGCAAGGCCTGTGAATACCAATATTATTTTTTATCATTAAGATTAGAGAGATTTTTTGGTCCTCCCAATCATAAAGATGATTTCTATAATGAATTATCCCTCTACAGACACCAGATATGATGGTATTAATGTTCTTGGGCTTCCTCACATCCAGAACTGTAAGAAATTGATGTATTTAGCTTATTAACAAGCTAGGTTGCAATGATTTTGTTAAGAATGTAGTAAGATACCATGTGTGGGATAAATGATAATGTGGGGAAACCCTGAGAGAATTATCAAACATTCTGCAAGCTTTTTTCCTTGGGAAGGAAATAGACCATCTCAATGTCTAAGCAAAGGGCAATTAGATCTTCTAGCAATCCAAACACCAACATCACTGGAATTCATGATTTACTCAGAAACTTAACTTCAGCATTCTTGACAGTGATGGATTTCAGAGTAAAACAGCTTGTGTCTTCTATCCAATTGCATTTGATATAGTTAGATGTTTAAAAGACCAATTTACCAACTTTTTCTCTAGCTCAATTAAATGAGTTCAAATGGCATATTTAGCAGTAGGATGAACAGTAAATTAACAGTAGATTCTGTTTTACACGTATCCTTATAACATTTGCAGTTGTTCTTTATAGAGTCACTTTTCAAACTCATGTCTTACCATGAAAACTTTACTTTGAATATCTCACATTCAGTTTCCAAAGAATCCTTTATATTCTTATCATAGATTTGAATCAAAACTTTGTATGACACTAATCTATGCTATGAAAACGGCACAGACTCTATGTAGTTAAAGTAGACAAAATGTCATTTGTAGCAAGTAGAAAATAAGTGAACATATGGACAGTAAATGTAAGAGCTGGGACACTAGTTATCTTCTTTTACTGCAACCCTGGTGAGGATTCAGGTGAAAAAATCATGTTTTGTGACAGCCAGACACAAGAAAATCTTGATAAGAATAGTAGCAAAGATCAGGTATTAAATATTGATCCAGGTTCATTTTATTCTTAAAAAGTTTCTGATGAAGCAAAAAAAAAAAAAATGGTCAAAAATATTTTAACACTGTGGAACAGAGAAGAAACGGCTATCAATATGATAAAGAATAAACCTTATTAGATTCTGCTATTCCTTGCGGTCAGGCTGAAGATTGGATGGGTTTTTTTTTTTTGAATTTATTTTATTTTATTTTACAATATAATTCAACTTTACATATCAGCCATAGATTCCCCCATC
>CABHPP010139038.1:3137-24995 GCA_902168425.1 Peromyscus attwateri | reverse complement strand
GAGCAGATATGGATTGAGTCTCCAAGTGCTGTTTCTGAAGTGGGGTGTCTTCAGCAATTGAGTTCTATCTCATTTTTCTGGAAGACACTAAGGGCAAGGCCAAGAGACTATATTGTTTTTGGGGTCTCTTGTTCCCTGACCTATAACTTGAAAGAAAGTTATCCATGCTTGGTACTGGGGCTTTTGTTAAATAGTCTACAGATTTTGGAGGGAGCATTGTTGCCCCAACTGGCATAACTTTAATTAAACACCACACACACACACACACACACACACACACACACACACACACACACGCGCGCGCGTATGTATAATGTCATTTTAAGTAGTCATAAAGTGTATAGTCCCCTATGACTTTTCAAGCATTGTTACTCCTATTTCACCCTCCTCCTCGCTGCTTTCTCCTTGTTGCTGAAACTTCTCCCTCACCATGTGTTCCATTCACCTGTTTTTTTTCCCATTTTCCTCTACATAGTAAGCATGTCCACCTACTCCCCCTACAGTGCTCCTCCTATCCCCATGATGGTCTCTGTATCTGTGGTTACTCTAGGTTATGTCCATGAATCAGATGTTTGATCCTCTTCAGGAAGTTAACAGCATATGAACTGAGATCTCATTTGGCCGAGGTTTGGCACTGACAGGTATACAATAGTGTTCTTCAATTATAGTTTTATCTCATTGTCCTTTCAAAATCCTGAATTAATTGTGCTAAAAACTGTTTATTTCTAAGGAAATTATAACTGATATGGAGTACTATTGGTGTTTAAACTGATGGAATCATACTTTATCTTTAGAATATTTTTATTTCCTCAGCTGTTTCAAAGATTACATGGTTTTTCCTAAAATTTAAAAAAGAATACCAGAATAGAAAGAATAAAGAAACATAAAAAATTAAAACTATAAAACATTTACTAGCTTTGATTATTCTAGCACATTTTCATGTTTACATAATTTTATATTCTTATCTGCATCTTGTCTGCAAAAACTTCTGCTGAAATTTTACTTTGTGGAAAAAAATCATTTTGTGCAAGGAACTAACTAGTAATTTCTTCCTCATTTGTATTGCCTCATAGTTATTGAAACATACTTTCATAGACAAATGATTCTAGCTTGGCAATATTTTTCTTTTTTAACAGTGTGAAAGACTACATTTTCTTATTTGTATGGTTACCTACAAATACTATATGATTGTTTCCACTGTGTTTCTGAGTATGATAGCTTGCCTTCAGTACTATGTCTTAATGTTAGATTTTAGTTAAATATGTATTTCTATCTTTTTAATTTGCTTGTTTTTTAATTGATTTTAAGTTCATGTACATATGATCTGTGAGCATTGTTACTTTTGAAAAAAATTATTATCAGCTACTATTCAGCCAATATTATTTATGTGTCATTCTATTCTTTGTGTTGTCAGTCCCACAAATATTAGACCATTAGGCAGAAACATGTAATTGTATGATATTCCATTTGTCTTTGGGCATTGTCTCCTTTTTGTCTCTTTCTTTTTTAATTTAGATAAATTCTATTGGCTCCTCTCCAAGTTAATGGAGCTACTAATTGTAATGCCTAATCTTAATTGCTAACTTGACACCTCTGGGAAGAGGAGACTTCTGCTGAAGTATTGCTTTCATTGGATTGGCCAGTGAGCATGTCTGTGGAGATACTTTTATGATTGGTCATTGGTGTAGGAGGGTTCAGCCCACTGTTTGCTGTGCCCTGGGGTTGTACAAGAAAATTAGCTGAACGTGAGTCTGGGAACAAGCCAATAAGCAGCATTGCTCTGTAGTTTCTGCTTCAAGATTCTGCCTTGATTTCCAGCATCAGTTTCCCTCAATAATGAAATATAGACCTGTAAAATGAAATAGACCATTTCTCCCCAAGCTACTTTTGGCCATTGTTCTTATCACAGCAACAGAAAAGTACATAGAACTCTAATGATCATATGAAAGCCAATTCTATCTTTATTTTTGTGATTGGAATGTCTATCATTTACATTTTTGTTTAAAGTTATGCCTGTCTGATCTGGAATACTATTTACCTTTTTTTTTGTTAATTATTTTTCAAATATTAATTATAGCTATTTTAAATTCTCTCATAGTTAAGACATGTATGCTATATTGAAATAGGATCCTCTGCCTTTTTGTTATCTCTTATCTGAACATTTAATTTTTCTGCTTATTTCTTGATTTTTGCTATTTGGTTGAAAAAAAAACAGACTGTGTAGAAGAGATGGAGTATAATAGCATTTACTTTATGAAGTTAACATTCTTCTTTCCTCGGTTTTCTGAATAGAAGGTCTGGTCAATCTAATTTATGTTAGCATCTATCAATGCCACAGAAACCTTGGTTTACCATGGACTGTTTCTCTAGTTTTGCCTTCTCTGCACCTACTTTTCTCCAACTTCAGTTGGGTTTCTTTTATGTCTGAACTTTGGAGAATGTTTCTCTCCTTCTTGCTCTGCTTCTCACTCTTTTCTTTACTCTCCTTCAGTTCTGGGTTTCTAGTCAATGCTACTCAACTCTTGCTAAACTCGTGCTTAGGATAAAGATGGCATGCTCTGTTGTTAAGACACACAGAAGATATGGCCCCTGCCTCTGGAGGGTGAGGCATTCTCAAGGATCCTACTCTCCTCTTTCAACTGTAGGAACCTCTAATGGTCCCATCCAGGAGGCCCATCTACACCTCTCCTAGTAACGGAGGGATTATTTTCTGTTTCTTTTCTTGCTGGTTTTTAACAAGGTCATTTGTAAAATAAGCTTTTCTTCTTTTCTCCAGAAGCTTAAGCTGAATGGAAGAAACCTAAAAGAATGATCTGTAAGAGGCTTGCCGCTGCCCCTCACCACTCTCCGTCCCTCCCCTGGTTTCACCATGGGGAAAAGTCTTTCTCTTTCATTGTTTTGGTTTGGTTTTTGGATTTTGTTGTTTTTACCCTTCTTAAGTGAGTACTGTATTATGTCATTTCCACCTCTTCCTCTCGCTGCTCCAACTCTTCCTGTGAACCCTAACACTCCCTCTGAAACCCGAGCCCCTTTTCAAAAATTATACACACACACACACACACACACACACACACACACACACACACATGCATAGATATATGCATCTGTGTGTGTGTGTATACGTGTATAAACCTACTGAGTCTGTTTAGTGCTGTACATATGTTTAATGATGATCACTTGGGGCTGGATAAACTATAGGGGTTTGTCTGGTGAGAAACCTTTTCTCTTTCATGGTTTGTCCACTTTGCATCTAGTTCTCTCCTTCCACCCCCTCAGTTATGAGTTTCTCCAGTCCTTGCAGAGTTTCTCCTTATAAACTGACTTGTGTTGAACAAGTACAGAGGTTCTACAGTAAATCCTACAAAGAGCCTGTAAGTTTTTTCTCCCAGACACATAATCGCATTCTTCTCATGATTTTCTCTTCCCTATCTAGCACGTTCCTCCTCCTCCTCCTCCTTCTCCTCCTCCTCCTTCTTCTTCTTCCTCCCCCTCCCCCTCTCCCTCCCCCTCCCCCTCCCCTTCCTCCTTCTCCTCCTCCTCCTCCTTCTTCTTCTTCATTTTTTTTTTGAAGCAGGGTTTCTCTATGTAACAGTCCTGGCTGTTCTGGGACTGGAATAGACCAGGCTGGCCTTGAACTCACAAAGATCCAGAGGTCTCTCTGCCTCTGCATCCCAAGTGCAGGGATTAAAGGTGTGCATCACTACCACCCCACTCTCAAACTGTTCCTTTTTTATTATTAAGAAATTTTTTATTCATTTTACATACCAACCACAGATCCCTCTCTTCCCTCCTCCTTTCCCTTCAGCCTTCCCATCTCCCAACCCACCCCCATTCCCTCCTACAAGAAGGGAAAGCCTCCCATGGGGAGTCAGCAGAGCCTGGTACGTTCAGTAGAGGCAGGTCCAAGCCCTTCCCCCTGTCTCAAGGCTGTGAGAGGTGTCCCACCATAGGTAATGAGCTCCAAAATGCCAGCTCACGCACCAGGGATAGATCTTGATCCTACTGCCAGGGGGCCCCTTAAGCAGATCAAGCTACACAAGTATCTCACTTTTGCAGACAGCCAAACACCAGGCCAAGCTCCAGAAGTCCAGTCGAAGAGAGAGAAGAGGGATTCTATAAGCAAGGAGCATCAAGATCATGATGGGGAAACCTACAGAGATAACCAAAGAAAACTAATGGGAACTCATGAAATTTAGACCAACAGCTGTGGAGCCTCCACGGGACTGGACTAGACCCTCAACCTGTTCTTTAGGTAGCTGTTCTTGCCTTTTCTCTGACCTTTGTCTCACCATAGTGATTCAGAATATAGTTTAGTAGATAATAAACTAATTTAAAAGTTCACCTGAAAAATGTGCACTTTGAGTAGCAACACAAGATCTACCTCACCTTTTCATAACACTATTAAAAGACTCCATTAAGGCAGCTGCTAAATAAACTCAACTAAGTTTATAGTTCATAGGACATCAGGATAAAAGAAATACAGCAAGCCTATGATTCCAACAGATGTGAACCACCCTCAGTATTTAATGACGTCCCTACAGTTCTAGACTCATAAACTGGAAGAAGGCTCTGGAAGCCTTAACAAAACTTTCCTAATGAGTTGATATTCAGCCTCCTTTGACTATTTACCAACCCGTTTAGCTGTTTCTGATGAATTCAGGTTTATGCATTCATTGAGATTTTTAAAATATTTACTTCATTCATCAGAATTTGGGAATTTAATTACAATCGGTATTTTCATTGGGCACAATTGTTTTCAACATAAAATCAGTGACCCTTTTCTGCATTTTCCAGTCATGTAATACCTAGGTAAGTTACTTCACCTCTCCATACTTCTGTTTGTTTATCTATGAGATGAAGTCAACAATATCACTCTAAAAAGATCAGTTAAATTAGTTGAGATATGCAAAGACTTCTAGAGCTGAGCTCAGCACACAGCCTGCTATAAGAATAAGCTGGTATTTTCGGATTGAAAGAAAAAGGAATCAGTCTAGAGACAAAAGTAGCCCCAAATAACTATAGGGCATTACCTAAACAGAATTTTTATAAAATTTGAAGGAGCCCAAGTTTTCTACAACAACTCTATGGTAATGTCTATTTGTTTTCAACAATGACAAAGGAACTATGAATCATTAATAAAATCAGCTAAAAACTGAGAAATTTTTTTATCATTTTTTGTCATTTTCCATTATCTGGAAACTAGTAATTATGTTTACAATGACCCAGTTCACCTCTCTTCTCCAATTTAAATGAGTTGACTTTGAATCCACTTCACATGCACGATTTTATAATTTTATATTCATGATGTGTTATTCATCTTCTCTGAGCTGTCCTCATCCCTACTGGCAATCAGAATACCCTTAGATGGATTCCACAGACACTTGAAAATTAATTCTGTAAAAGGCTGAGAAGGCCATTGGACTTTAAAGCACACTTTTAGCTTGGATCTTTATCACAATCTGAATTCCCATATCCATGCTTATTTTGTACTTTTGGAATAATAAAGGAATCCATAAAAAGAAACAATAAAGGGACAATAGAGAGGGGAAACTTTGAAAAACCTTTTGAAGATCTACCATGCTTCATGACAAGGGTCCAAAACAGTCCCAGTGTCATAGGGTGAATCTGAGTCTTGTAAGAATCATGGAGTGGTAGATAGCACACTGTGAATTGTTGGCATAGCTCTAGTAAAAGCTTCATCTACAACAATAGCTATTTATAACAAAGAAATAGCTAGAGTAATTTTCCATCTAATTCATTTTTTAAAAATGATATATTTCTTTATAAGCATAATATCACATTAGTTAGTTTAGATACAGTTATAGTAATAATAATGATTGCTTTTGGTTATATAAAAAGCACTTTAGGGAGTAGTAGCAGTTTTATTATTTTTTCCTCTATATTCTTGGTTATAAAATTACATCATTTCTCCCTTCTCTTTCCTTCCCCCAAGCCTTGCCATTTGCCCCTCCTTGCTCTTTTTCAAAGTCATGTCCTCTTTTTTCATTAATTGCTGTGACTTGCTCAGTCTGTATAATGTTATTCATATGTGTGATGTGGCTACATCATGGACATCTCCTTAATAGTGTTCCTTTCTGGCAAATGAATTTCTGATAAAATAAGTGAATTTCTAAAAGCCAGAATACTACAATGGATGTGCAGAAATTATCGTAATTTCCTACAGAGTTTGGACTCTTTGACTCATCTACGATCTGGTGAGATTAACTCCACTACGGGAAGAAAGTGGACAAATCTAAGTTTGTCCTCAGAGGTGTTGGATCTGATTGATCTGTGCAACTCTGACCAACATTGGATGTTCAGACTGTTGTGTAGATCAGGGTGGAGCCATATGTGAACATTCATTGGGAATTTTAAACACTGAACAATGATATGTCTTGTGCAGGCTCTGGAGGATCACTAATATTTTTAACAGAGTAGTGATATAATAGTATTTACTGTAGAATGACTAATGTGGTTTGAAATGTTGTTTAAAATGTGAAGTGACTTATATCGAGTGGACAAATAGGAGGCTGTTCGCAATAGGTTGTGACTAAATCAATGAGAGAGGAAAACAACAAAGCAGGTTAATAATAGAAAGCCAGATCACTTCAATGATCATAAAGTCCCTTTTAACAATGTCAATTCTTGTTTACAGTATTTAAATAGGATTCAGTGGCTGATCAGACTCTTAGAGTCTGGTGAATTCAATGTCTTATCATCTGTGCAAAAAGTTTTATATGATTTTTATCTGCAATATACAAAAATTCAAACCATGCTGCATGGGAGGGAGAGGTACATGCTAGGTGAGTCTAGGTTTGGGTTTCAGATTGCCATAGAATAGCAATTACTTCTCAAGGGAACCAAGGATGTATAGACCACTTATTGTGAAGAGAATCCATGAAGTGTGGCCTGGGAGATGGAGAAATGTGGTAATTAGGATTCATGGATCTTGAATGGAATGCTATAAGGAAATATTTTCTAGGTATTTATCTTACTTGGTAACCTGCAGCTCATAGGAATGGTAGACTGAGATAATTTGGTAGATTGCAATGTGGAGTGCCATCTGCATAAAGACCAGGTACAGTGAGATGTAAAGCTATCTGTTTGGAAAACTCTTTCTTTTCTTTTTTTCTAAGTCTTTTCTTCTTTTATTCTTGTTTGTCTGTTTTTTAATTGGCCTGTTTGTTTTCTAAAGAGAGAGATAAAGAAGGCATAGAGTTGGAAGGGTGTGGAGATGGGGAGGATCCGGGTGTGCATGGGGAGGAGAACCATGATCTGAGTGTATTATATGAAAAAAATATTTTCAATAAAAATGAATTAAGCTGAAGTGTTGGTTACATGTATATATGTCATTATTTAGCAAATCCAGTAGAGCAGGCTGAATCAGTAAAATAACTGGGATGTGAACTACGGTAAATTACTTAAGATTGAAATCTGAGGGTTCAGTGTGCTGAGGATGAGTATTCCAGATCATTTCTAAGAACACAGCCATGTTGTCAAATCTGTAGCTGAAGATATTGGACCACATCTTATGGGAAAATATACTTACTGAGAGCATCATCCCATCAAAACATTTCAATGTTTTCTTTAATAATATGGAAAAAAACTGTTCACAAAGTTCAAGACATACTGCTAACCTTATTTATTCATTATTAAGTAAAGCTCTTCACTACATGTAACAGGAACACCATTTCCCTAAACAGAACCAGTGTTTTCTTTTCAGTGGGTTAATTAAAGCATAGTGGAAAACATACACAGGCCATGAGTTTATAGCTTTCACTTTATGAAGTTTTTTTTTATAACAAAAAGCTTTGTGTTGAATAAGTTTATTATAGTAAGTTGTAATCTAGCTATGGAGATATTTTGGTTTTAAATGCATTGACAAGAATGTAAAATATTTTTGTTCTTGGTCAATGATTTGGGTTTCAGTTTTCATTCCCTTTATATATGTTTACTATAATGATGGAAGTCAAGTTTTGGGAATCAAATTATCTTTGCTCTTGAAAAAAAAGTGATGATTTATTAAATAATACCAATTCTATCAATGCAGTAACTTTAATCCCATATTTAGAAAACCAAATGCAAAAACATGAAACAATGTGAGTTCAAATCATCTCATGAGTATTTGTTGAGTACTCACCATATGCCAGAGACTTTTAACCTATATTTCTTTGAGGCAAATCAATTCAGATTATAATTGTAAATAAGGTTTACAATAAGAAGACATAACACAAGGCCAGGAATTTAGTGACTGTGATCACAAAAATGAATTGGATCTAGTTACAGAATCTCACTGTGGCTTGGAAAAGATGATGCATTCATTTTCAGTTGTTGCTCAGAAGACTGAGTCTGTGATCTCTAAGCTAGAAGCACTTCGAAATAAAGATTAGTTACAGTTTAGGCACTTCATTTCATGGTCCTATTGCTTGGCAGATAAAGGTGATTTTTACAACTTCTGACAAATCTCTGGCATTGCTGTGCTTCTAGGTGGAAGAGTTTATGGAAGCATCTGTGTCCAACAAAGAATTGTAACAGCAATTAGGGACTGCAGTGGGAATGTGAATGTCTTAGTATGACAAGCACATACTTTTACAGATGTGTATGAAGGTTGCTTTGAAATTAAGGTTAATTTTATCAAATGGCACTTAAAGGGCAGAGGACAGGGAGCATCTGAGGCTGAGAACTGATGCCTCTTCTGCCATTCAGCTTCTCATTAGAAGTGACTTCTATTAGGAAGCTGGTGTACTCTAATAATCACAGTGTATAATTTTACTATGTCTTATTTTAAAGCTTATATGACATATTGATGGTCTTATTTTTCCCTTGTTTTCCTCCATGAATAAAATGTAGTAAATTTTTGCTAGTGTATACCAAAAAGTCTACGGCCTTAAGGGGAAGTCAGACATGAATTCGTTTGACTTTTCAAGACCTGCCTTTACTTTATGTCATCTTCGCTTAGACATTTAAGCTTTGGAGCCTTCCTTTCTCCAGTTATCAAAAAGGGTAACTGGTAAACCTGAGGACCAAGAGACTTATGTTTAGAAAATATGTGGTACCTGTGAGTTCTTCTTCTCTTCTAGGTTGGGTACCCTGTATCTGTAATCTACCCACTGATTTGTTCATTCATCTAATTTTCTGTGGAGCACATACACTATTCTAAACACTGTATTAGGCACTGGGATGAAACCATGAGATAAAATAAACCCTACCTTATGGAGTTCATATTCTTATCTGTGAGATATGATTATAGTCTGGTTAAGACTGTGCCTCTAAAACTATAAATATGTATAATTATAAAATTATCTTCTCTAAGCTAAAAAAATCTTCTCTCTAAATTTATCTTTCTTTTATGTCTTTATTTCCTTCCTTTAACACTTTGTGTTTTATCTTCTAATTATAAGACTTTTTTATATGTCAACCACTATATTCAGCACAGAAGGGAGTTAAAGAGCAGGGAAAGGAAGGTTCATAAAAAAGTAAATTTTTATCCACAAGATTCTGAATGTCTGAGTGAGGAAGGAAAAATTAAATTATGAGCATGGATTCACATACTAAATTGGAAATAAAATATATAATTATGAATATATATCCATATGTTAAATGAAGTAAAATATACAGTTATGAATATATAATCATGTGTTTAATGATAACTGGTAATACAGTCAATAAAATTTCAGAGAAAAGAAAAATAAGTCAATAGTAATTGTCAAAGAAAACTTCAAAAAACTGAGTAAATGTGAGCCCATTTTAAAAGATAGGTATATTCTAGATACATGGAGAGAAAGAGTCACCTAAAGCCAACTTCAATTTCCCTAGCTCCTTACGTTCAGCTCCTTAATTAGTATCATTACACTAGTTTTGCCAGATTTCAGATTAATAAAATACCTTGTCAAATCAACATGACACAACCTGGAAACAAAAACTTTCCGTTGGCTCCACCAATAAATTCATGTTTCCAAGATATCACTTCATACTTTTCAACCTATCCATCCATAAATGGGATGCTATTATCACAATTTGATTTAATAATGGACAGGATGTGTGAAGTATTCTGAGGTCTCCTGTGTAGAGGCAAGGTATGGATCTTTCGTCTGCCGCAGAAGGTGAGATATGATTGCACAGTTTAAGGCAATTTGTTAAGCCCCTTGGACCTTAGTTCTTTGATGGGTACTTTTTTCTGGCTGATCTGGGAAAGTGGATGCAGTTTTTATTTCTTCTTTTGTTCTAGATCCCTCACTTTCACCCCCAGCAGCATACACCACTTGCAGCCATCTACTTCCTTTATCCTTATGTAGGATGATTGACTTCAGGTAGCTAAGCTTTCCAATGTGTCTTGAAAGAGGAGACAAAACCTCCCTCACCAACATCTACACCTCGCTTGGGCCATTTTACTTGCTGGGTATGCGCACACTTTAGCTCCAAAAGTGTTGGGTTTAGGCTTTGGTCCACTTCAGAGATAATTCTTAAATATCCAGGGGACAAAGTGCTTATGTCTTCTGGTCTTGGTAATTGCTACATAGTATGATTAGGTATTTATCAGGCCAGTGAATCATTGTGTCCATTCCTGTGCCCATGTACATGTTGCAAAGCCATCTGCTTGATTGTGAATCTGGGCATGCAACAATAGGTATTTTATCCAAGAATGTGCTTCTCCATTCATCTTCATCATGGAGGCACATAATTGAATTTCTGCCCAAATTTCTGGCATGTGACTTCTCTTTTCCTATTAGTTTGTGACATCAGGGACAGATTTTTGTCTGTTTTCATATAGTCATGATATTTTAATGAGACTCCTGAGATGCATTTTTCAGTTCTCCTCCATGCTGTCTTCAAGTTTCATTTTTGAAGCCATGACTGACTTACATGGTTTGAAAGGCCTAGTGCAAGCTGAAAATGCAGACCACCCTATCAGCAATGAGGGGACAGTGACACAGCACTAGACTGTCACCCTCCACAGCCTGAGGAGTTCCCTCAATCTTTTAGGGACCTAGACTTAAGCCAGATTAGGACTCCTAGATTCAACACAGAAAAGGATGTCAGGCATAGGCAGTTTGAGGCAGAGCTGGGAATTTTGTTAAAGATGATTTTATACAATTTTTAAACATAAGGGTTAGGAGAAAGAGTGGTAATTGGGGGGTGGGGTAGAAGCAAGTCAATCTCATATGTGATTGTGTCTTCCCAAGGATCAAAGAAAATAACACATACCAAAGTGTGCTTATGGGCTCCTTGAGGAAGAGTCACAATTAAATCTTAGTACTAGCTCTATGTGTCATTTTGGTGGCTTTCAAGTAGCCCCTCAAAAGGCTCCTGACAAACTTTCCTTTCTCTTGGAAAGTGAGAGTTTAGGGTATCTCCAAGGTGACTTTGATGGGACAATGATCTGATATGGTAAAATCAGAAACAAGTTGGGTGAAGAGGGAGACGAGTGTATGCTACTTCTCTGTAAATGAGATTTTTGCTTGGATTTCTAGTAAATTGCAGGTTTATAGCTAGAAATAAATTAAAAAGGTCTTAAACAGTCTTTAATTGTGATAGAACTGTTTTTCCACTGGCAAGAGAATCCCACCAAACTCCATGGTGAGGGGCTCTTCTTCTTTTTCATATCTCTCAATTTTCCCTGTTTTTATATCATTGTGTATATATATATATATATATATATATCCTAAAACTTGTGCAAAATCTCCTAAGATAGGGACACATAAAGATTGCCAAATAAAAGCCCAGTGCCAGGTGTTGGATGTCTCCTCTCAAGTCAGAGGTGGCATGGTCAGAGATGTACCAGAGATTCCCAAAATAAGGCAGGTTATTGTCATCATTTTGGGTTGCTCACCATAACTCTATGGCAATACTCTGTTGCTGAAGTCACCACACACACTGATCTTAGCACATGGGGAAAATAAGTCAGTGCCGACCAAGATACTTTCTTCCTGCTGGCTCGCTTTCATGGTACTGGAAGATGCTGTGCAGGCTGCTGAGAAACGTAGGGCATCAACAGTCTCACCCCGCTGTGAAACCTGTGAACTACAATAATGACTTGGGTAGCAAGAAATGCCTGTGGGTGCACTAGTACAAATGTTATGAGGGAAGCAACTGCTTTTTAATTGTACTAAGGTATACACCACAGGAGGAAACATAGACCTGGTACTGGTCAGATGTGACCAGGAACCCCAGGTTGTGGTGCTCATGGGCCCATGGTGCAAACCTGCTACTATTATTCCATTAAATGGACATAATATCAACTATCCTCTAAATTCATATCTCTGTACTGACAGATTAGTGCTGGGGATGTATTTCTGTATGCTGTGAATGTGTTGCTCTGATTGATTAATAAATGAAACACTGATTGGCCAGTAGCCAGGCAGGAAGTATAGTATAGGCAGGAAAAGCAGAGAGGAGAATGCCGGGAAGTGGAAGGCTGAGTCAGGAGATGTTGCCAGCCGCCACCACCCTGAGAAGTAAAATGTAAAGATACCAGTAAGCCACGAGCCATGTGGCAAGGTATAGATTTATAGAAATGCATTAATTTAAGATATAAGAACTAGAATAGCAAGAAGCCTGCCATGGCCATACAGTTTATAAGTAACGTAAGTCTCTGTGTGTTTACTTGGGTCTGAGTGGCTGTGGGTCCCAGCGGGACTGGAGAAAACTCAAGCTACAGATTAGTACAGCTCTCAGACCACATTAGAGAATTTTCCTTGTGTGGTGGATAGTGGTTAATGCAGAAGCTCACAACTGGTCAAAGTTCGGAGACTGTCAGAGACACAAGCAGGACACATGTATTACATGCCTCCCCAGTACTCAAGGACCATCATGGAAGATGGGGTGGAAAGTTTAAAAATCCAGAGGTCAGGGATGACCAGAGCAAAACAGTATCTTCTGGACATGAAAGGAAGCTGACTCACGAACTCACAGCTGTGGTTACCTATACAAGACCTACACAAGATCAAGCCTGTAAATATTCTAGCGTATAGTGGGTAGCGATTCAGGGGAGTCAGTCCACCTGTAACTGAGAAGCTATGGACAGTTGAAGGCTGTCCTAGGAAAGGAGAGTCAGTTTTCTTTAAGAGTATGGCTCCTGATAGGAGTCCATGCTCCAATGGATAGTCCCATACCCAGGACTATATGGACTGCTCAAATCGAAGTTGATGGGTTACTAAAATAAATAAATAAATAAATAAATAAATAAATAAATAAATAAATAGCAGGTAGGTAGATAAATATGCAATGTTGAGGACAGCAGCAAGATAGTCTGAATCTGGGAAGAGTTAGGGGGAGAAACTGGGTTGAATATGATCAAAATGGACTGTGTGGCATTCTCAAAGAATTAACACAATGTTAAAGAAAACAAAAACAGTACTGAACCTAATAACAGGTTTTCTAGGTGTACTTTATGACACCCGTGAAGCTACCCTGCTTGGACCTTCCTTCAGCTTCAGGATTAACATCTCCCCTGCCTCCTAATATACTCTGCCTCCTGGCACATCTTTGTCCCTTTATTATTTTTTTTCCTTAATCTTCCTAAATAAGGGTGAATCCAAGATTAAAGCTCTTATTCTCTGATATTCCTTCCTCCTATGTGATTGTAAGGAGTCACAACTAATTTAATGATCTCAACCCTTTCTGATAATGATGATTTGAATGTTAATATTTCAATCCTTCATGGTTTTCAGAAGCATGACACACAAATTAATAATTGCAAATGGAAATTTACACCAACAGCTAACATGCCTAAAATGGAATCTTTTTATATTTCTGACTGATGTTTTCCTGTAAATTCTTTAACTTTTGGACCATTTGTCTTGTTTGAGTTCACAAATATAAATTACCCCTGATTTTTTTGTTAAATTGTGAATGCTAACCTTAATATTTTACAGATATTTTATTATATTTGTCATATTGTCTTAATACTTAAAGTATTTAAGTATTTTTTAAAAAGAAGTACCCTAAGTAAATAATACTGTGATAAAGTGAATTAAAATAAAAGTGAATTCATAATAATCACTTTAGAGATTTAGAGATTTATTCAACTTACGTTATTTGAATAATGGGTGATAAAAGGGATTTTCATTTCCAGTGCCAAAATTTAGAAAATATTCTTGTTAAAGAATCAGCTAAAACATTTTTATTAAATGCTCTTTATATACTGAAAAGAAAGTAGTGTTCAATTGATACAGCCCATTGTGGCCTGGAAAGTTTTTTTGTTTGTTTGTTTTGTTTTTCTTTTTCCTGATCTGTTAAAAGAGTTTTGTGTTTTTTATTAAAATAAACAAACAAACATTTTAACAAGATGCCATGAAATGGTTGCAATAATCAGATATTTCTCTAATTATTTAAAATCAAAATAGCTTTACCTAAATTCCTTCAAGTTGTTCTCCATGGGGAGGCCAGCCCCCACCTTTTACGGGGTTCCTATGAGGGGAAGAGAGGCATAAGGAATTTGTAGATAGAAAGAAAGCAGAAATGAGACAGACAGAAACACAGGAGAGCTTTGGTAGGACCTGGATCAAAATCCCCTGTTTCTGTCTCTTCAAAAGGGTTTTTTATAACAATGCCAAGGGGTGGGGCAAAAGACCTACCCCATGCAAGATCAAAGCATACCACACAGCCAAGTGTAGCCCCTTCCAAACACCTGGTACCCACACCTGTGGTCAATCCTTCCCCTTATGCAGCCCTGCTGGGGAAAGCAAACCCAGATCTCACTAGGAAACCTCTGTGGGCTCCCATAGTTCTCCTACTCACAAATGCTGGGTCATACGTGCACACACCTGCACCAAATAAATGTAATAGAAAGAAGAAAAAGTAACAGAGGAGGAGTGGATCTGGGGGAGAGGAGGGAGCAAGGACTAGGAGGACTGTAGGAGGGGAGACTCGGTCTGAATGTATTGAAAACAAAACAATAAGAAAACTAAATTAAAATAAAACGAAAAAGAATACAGTAACCACTGGAGAGACTGCTCAGTGGTTAAAAGAAAGGTACTAGGAGAAGACCTGAGCTCATTTTCCAGCACACATATCAGATGGCTCAAATCTTCATTTTCATTTATACTTCGGTTGCCATCTTCCTGTTCCATGTACAAGAATGTATTCTTTCTTAATTTTAACTTTCTTTTTTGAACTGTGTATATATGTGTGTATCTGAGTATGGGTTTGTACATGTGAGTGTTCTGCCCGTGGAGGCCAGAAGATGAGTCAGATCTTGCGAAACTGGAGTTAGAAGCAGTTTTGAGCCACCTGATGTGAGTGCTGGAAAATGAACTCAGGTCCTCTCCTAGTATCTTAACCATAGAGCCATCTCTCCATCTCTCCAGCCCTGTCACTGTATTCTTTTTTTTTTTAATTTCATTTTATTTAATTTTTTCTTTATTTCTATTTTTATTTTGTTTTCAATGCATATGGATTTGATTTTATTTAATTTTTTCTTTCTTTTTTAAATTTTTTTTCAATACATATGGATAGAGTCTCCCCCTACTCACTGTCTTCCCAGTCCTTGCTCCTGCCTCTCCCCCAGATCCACTCCTCCTTTGTTTCTCTTCAGAAAGGAGCAGGCCTCCCAGGGATTTCAGCTGAACACAGCACAACCAGATGCAATAATTCTAGGCCCAAACCCTGATATCAAGACCAGACGAGGCAACCCAGTTGGAGGAAAAGGTACCAAGAGCCGGCAAAAGAGTCAGAGACACTCCCATTCCCACAGTTAGGAGTCCCACAAAAACCACAAGCTAAACAACCACAGCATGTATGTGGAGGACCCAGTGCAGACCCACACAGGCTCTGTGGTTGCCACTTCAGTCTTTTCCAGCCTCTATGAGCCCAGCTTAGTTAATTCTGTGGGTCGTGTTCTCCTGGTGTCCTTGACCCTCTGGCTTCTTACTGGTGGTGATCATGTGAGTTGGGCTATGTTGTCTTTGCCAAAGACATCAAAATAAGTTCTGTTGAACCATGCTAAGCCACTTACAGAACGGGTATTTTCTTTGTTAGGTTGAGGAAAGCAAACTGCAATATTAAAAACACTTTTTTCCCTGTTTTTAGAGATAATATACTCATAAAAAGAAATCTGCTGAACAAATATTGTTTTTTGATTGATATTGTGTGTTTTCAAAAGTTAAGGTATATTGCATACAAAATTGTAAGGCTAATAATAAAACATGTGAATAACTCAGTTATGATTTGGGATTTCATTAGTCATTTTTTTAAGTTTTTTTTTTCTTCTATTGTACCATTCCAACTCCCCTCCTCTCTGGATCCATTCCTTTTCTGTCTCTTATCAGAAAAAAATAGGTTTCCAAGAGATAACAACCAAACATGACATAATAAAATATAGTACTATAAAACCAAAACTATCACATTGAGGCTGGACAAGGCAACCCAACAGAAGGAAAAGAGCCCAAGAGAAGGCATAAGAATCAGAGATCCACTTGTTCATACATAGGAGTCCCATAAAAAATACTAAGCTGAAAGCTATAAAATATATGCAGAAGACCTGGGACAAACTGGTGTGGGCTCTGTTCTTGCTTCAGTCTCTGTGAGTTTATCTGAGCCTTTGCTCAGTTCACTCAGAGGGCCTTGTTCTCCCGGTGTCCTCCATTCTCCCTGGCTCTCACTCTTCTCCAGTTGCCTCTTCCATAAGTTTCTCTGAGATCTGAGGGGAGGGATTTGATGAAGACTTCCATTCCGAGCTATGTGTTCCAAGGTTTCTCTCTCTGCATAATATCTGGCTGTGGGTCTCTGTATTTGTTCTCATCTGCTGCAGGAGGAAGCCACTCTGATGAGGGCTGAACAAGGCACAATTTTTGGTCATCCAAATGGGTATGGGTTCCATCTTGTGTAAGGAGCCTTAAGTCAAATCAAACATTGGTTGTCCATTCCTACAAGCTTTGTGCCACCATTGCCCTAGCATATCTTGTAGGCAGAACATGTAGGTCAAAGGTTTTGTGACTGTGTTAGTTTTTATATTTCTCTTTTGGTAGCCTACATAGTACATTCCTTAACCTAAGATACTAGAACGTAGGGGCGAAGGCTCTTTGTAGGCTCCAGCTCAACTTCTCCATTTTCAATGAATTATGTGGTTGCTGTCCTCAGCAATGGGGCTTTGCCTTCTCTTTATGGAGAACAACTCATAGTCTTAGTAAAAGCCAGGGTTGTTTGGGGATTTCCATGGGATCCCTTTGGCCAACAACCCAATTGCATACAACCCATTACTGGAAGACTCTCATGGTGTCTTTAATGGTCAATTGGGATTCTGTCACCCCCATTACTAGGAGACCTCATTAGGTATGCCTTCATACATTTGGAGGATTTTCCACAACACTGGGTTTCCAAACCATCCCTCAAATACTCCTCAATTCTAGCTTTCTCCCCCTGTGTTCTCTCAATCAACCCTATGTCCCCTTCCCCTTCCCACCTGATCCTCTTATTTGTATCCTGCTTATCCCCAGTTCACTATAAAATCCCTTCTAATTCTCCTCCCAGGAAGATCTATGTGTTCCCCCTAGTCCCTTCTATACCTACCCTCTCTGGGTCTACTGACTGTAGGTTGGTTGTCATTTATTTAACAGCTAATATCTACATATAAGTGGAAACATACCATATTTATCTTTCTGTGTCTGGGTTGCTTCACTCAGGATGATTTTTCTGGTCCCATACATTTGCCTGCAAATTTCATGATGTCATTTTTTAACAGCTGAGTATTCATTTGTGTAAATGTATTGCATTTTCTTTACCCATTCTTTGTTGAAGAACATCTAAGTTATTTCCAACTTCTAGCTATTATGAATAGAGCAGTAATAAACATGGTTTTGAGAAAAGTGTCCTTGTGGTAGGATGAAGCCTCTTTTGGGTACATGCCCAAGAGTGGTATAGATGGATCTTGAGGTAGATCAATTCCCAATTTTCTGAGGAATCGCCATATACTATATTGATTCCATAGTAGCTGTACAAATTTGCACTACCATCAGCAATGGATGAGAGTTCCCCTTACTCCACATGCTCCACAGCATAATCTGTCACTTGTGATATTGATCCTAATCATTCTGACAGGTGTAAGATGGAGTCTCAAAGTAGTTTTGATTTGCATTTTCCTGATGGCTAAGGATGTTAAACATTTCTTTAAATGTTTCTCAGCCATTTGAGTTTTCTCTGTTGAGAATTCTCTTTTTAGACCTGTATCCCATTTTAAATTGGATTATTTTTCTTTTTGATGTCTAGTTTCTTGAGTTCTTTACATATTTTGGATATAAGTCCCTATTATAGGTAGAGTTGGTAAAAATCTTTTCCCATTCTGTAGGCTTCTGTGCTTTTTTTTTTCTGAATGACTGTGTCCTTTGACTTACAAAAGCCTTTCGGTTTCATGAGGCTTCATTTATTATTGATCTTAGTGCCTGCACTATCAGTATTCTGTTTTGGAAGTCTTCTCTTGTGCCAGTGAGTTCAAGAGTGTTCCCTGCTTTCTCTTCTATCAGGTTCAGTGTATCTAATTTTATGTTGAGGTCTTGGATCCACAGGGACTTGAGTTTCATGCAGGATGATAAGTATGGCTCTACATGCACTCTTCTACATGTAGACATTCAGTTTAACCAGCACCATTTTTTGAAGATGCTGTCTTTATTCCAGTATGTATTTCTGGAGTATGTATGTCTGGGTCTTCAATTCCATTTCATTGATCAATGTGTCTGTTTTCATGCCAAAGCTATAGGGCTTTTATTATTATAGCTCTCTAGCACAATTTGAAATTGAGAATGGTGAGACCTCCAGCAGTTTCTTTTTTTTTTTCTTTTCTGTATTCTTCTCTCATATAATACATCCTGACCCCAGTCTCCCCACCTTCCCTTCCTCCAAGTCTCCCCCTCACCTTTTCTCCAGATCCACTGCTCTTCTGTTTCCCTTCAGCAAAAAGCAGGCCTACCCATGATATCAACCTAGTATTGCATAACAAGATGCAATAAGACTAGGTAGACATTAACCTTCATGTCAAGGCTAAAATGGTAATCCAGTAGGAGGAAAAGAGCAGTTCTTTTATTGTTCAGGATTATTTTAGCTATTCTGGGTTTTTTTTTTTGTTTTTCTATACGAAGTTGAGAATTTTCCTTTCAAGGTCTGTAAAGAATTGTGTTGGAATTTTGATAGGGATTGCATTGAACCTGTAGATTGCTTTTGGTAGGATGGCCATTTTTATTATATTAATCCTACCAATCCATGAGCATGGGAGGTCATTCCTTTTCTGATATCTTCTTCAATTTCTTTCCTTAAAGTCTTAAAGCTTTTATCATAAAAGTGTTTCACTTACTTAGTTAGAGTTATCGCAAGATATTTTATATTTTTGAGGCTATTGTGAAAGGTGTTGTGTAGCTGAAGTTTTTCCTGTGTCCTGCCCAGTCCTCAACCGCTGAGACCCAAGCAAACACACAGAGACTTATATTAATTAAAACTGTTTGGCCATTAGCTCAGGCTTACTACTGACTAGCTTTTACACTTAAACTCAGCCCATTTCTATTAATCTATATGTCACCACATGTTCTGTGGTTTTACCTGTGTGTCATTACATGCTGCTCCCTGAAGTCAGGTTGGCATCTCCTGACTCAGCCTTTCTCGTCCCAGAATTTTCCTTCTCAGTTTCTCCTGCCTATACTTCCTGCCTGGCCAATCAGCATTTTATTTATCAACCAATCAGAGCAACACACATTCACAGCATACAGAAGACATCCCATAGCAGTGTTGTTCCCATGATTTCTTTCTCAGTCCCTTTGTCGTTTGTATATAGGTAGGCTACTGATTTGGGTAAGTTAATCTTGAATCCAGCTACTTTGCTGAAGGTGTTTATCAGCTGTTCAATTTCCCTGATAGAATTTTTAGGGTCACTTATGTATACTATCTTATCACCTTCACATAATGATACTTTTATTTCTTCCTTTCCATTTTATATCTCATTGGTCTCCTCCAGTTGTCTTATGGCTCTAGCAAGACTTCAAGTTCTATATTGAATAGGTATGGAGAGAGTGGACAACCTTATGTTGTTCCTGATTTTAGTGGAATTACTTTGACTTTCTCTCTGTTTAATTTGATATTGGCTATGGGCTTGCCATAAATTGCCTTTATTATGTTAAGATAGGTCCTTGTATCCCTAATCTCTCCAGGACTTTTATCATGAAGGGCACTAGATTTTGGCAAAGACCTTTTCTGCATCTAATGAGATGATCATGTAATTTTTTTCTTTTGGTTTCTTTATATGATGGATTACTTTTTTTTTTTTTGATTTTCATTTATTGAACCATACCTGCATCTGTGGAATGAAGCCTACTTGATCATGGTGAAAGATCTTTTTGATATATTCTTGGATTTGGTTTGTCAGTGTTTTAGTGAGTTTTTTGCATCTATGTTCATAAGGAAAATTGATCTGTAATTCTCTTTTTTGTTGAGTCTTCATGTGGCTTGGGTATCAGGGTGACTGGGCCACATAAAATGAATTGGAAAGTGATTCTTCTGTTTCTGTTTTGTGGAATAATTTTAGGATATTAGTGTTAACTTTTCTTTGAAAGTCTGGTAGAACTCTGTACTAAAACCATCTGGCCATGGACTTTTGTGGGTTGGGAGACTTTTATTGACTGCTTCTGTTTTACTAAGGGTTATATGTCTTTTCAAATTGCTTATCTTATCTTGATTTAACTTTAGTAAGGGGAACCTATTCACAAAGTTATCAGTTTCTTTTAGATTTTCCAATTTGGTGGAGTACAGGTTTTTAAAATATAACTTTTGATTCTCTGGGTCTCCTCAATGTCTGTTGTTACGTCTCCCTTTTTATTTCTGATTTTGTTAATTTGGATATTCTCTCTCTGCCTTTTAGTTAGTTTGGATAAGGATTTGTCCATATTGTTGATTTTCTAGAGGAACCAACTCTTTGTTTCATTAATTCTTTATATTGTTCTCTTTGTTGCTATTTTATTGATTTCAGCCCTGTTTGCTTATCTCTTGCCATCTATTTCTCTTGGTTGTGATTGCTTCTTCTTATTCTAGAAATTTCAGGTGTGCTACTAAGTTTCTAGTAAGAGTTCTCTCAGTTTTCTTATGTAGATGCTTAGTGCTATGAACTTTCCTTTTAGCAATGCTTTCATTGTGTCCCATAAGTTTGGGCATGCCTTGTATTCATTTTTGTTGAATTCTACAAAGTCTTTAATTTCTTTCTTTTCTGTCTTGACCCAGTTTTCATTCAGCAGAGATTGGTTCAGTTTCCATGAGTTTGTAAGCTTTGTTTTGCTTCTGTTGTTGCTATCTATCTTTAATCCTCAGTGTTCTGATAGGCTGAGGGAGTTATTTCAGTTTTCTTGTATCAGTGGATACTTGTTGTGTGTCCTAGTATGTGGTCAGTTTTGGAGAAAGTTCCATGATGTGTGCTTTGGTGAAATGTTCTGTAAATATCTGTTAGGATCATTTGGTTTATAATATCTATTAGTCTAGCGTTTCTTTGTTAATTTTTGTCTGGATGACCTGTCCTTTGATGAGAGAGGGGTATTGAAGGCCCCCACTATCTGTGTATAAGGGGCAATATGTGAATTAAGTTGTAGTAGTATTTTTTTTTACAAACTTGGGTGCACATGTGTTTGGATAATAGATGTTAAGAATTGAAATGTCATCTAGGTAGGGTTTTACCTTTGATGAATATGTAATGTCCTTCCCTGTCTCTTTGATTAGTTTGGTTTGAAGTCTGTTTTGTTATATATTAAAATGACTACACCAGCTTGCTCTTATGTCCATTTGCTTGGAATATTTTTCCATCCCTTTACCCCAAGGTAATCTTTAACCTTTATGTTTAGTTGTGCTTCATTGATGCACAGAAAGGATAAGTTCTGTTCTGTTTTTTTTTTTTTT
>CABHPP010139037.1:0-46726 GCA_902168425.1 Peromyscus attwateri | reverse complement strand
TGCACACGCTTTGCATATTTCTAGATAGTGGTAAGCATTGTATTCATTCAGCACTTGTAATTCAATTTATAATTTCAAGTGCTGAGAATTGGCATCTGGCTCCAGGGTCTTTATCACTGAAGGGCTAGAAGAGACCAGCACTTTGTGTCAATGCTGGGACTCAGCAATATCATACTAACGTCCAGCAGAATGCATAAATGCCTGTTTGCTATTAACTTCTTATTAAGTCATAGTTTTTGAACTATAACCTTTCTTTTCATGTTGAAATAAAATTATAGTCTTTCTT
The DNA here is from genome assembly GCA_902168425.1 of Peromyscus attwateri. Lineage (NCBI taxonomy): Eukaryota > Metazoa > Chordata > Mammalia > Rodentia > Cricetidae > Peromyscus > Peromyscus attwateri. The sequence continues at coordinate 46,440 of CABHPP010139037.1, read as the reverse complement.
ATATAAGGATTACTTAATAGAACTTTCTGAAATAAAATGTGTAATAGAGTTATCTACCATATTTCTTATTGACAAAATCCAAATCTCTAACAATGATTCTGAGTTAACACTGTACTGCTGTTGAAGCTGTCAGTTAGTGTTGACCATAATTTGCACTGGCATTCATTAGCAAGATATTCTGCATTCATCAAAGTACGTTCTCCTGTTGATGTATGAAGTTGATGTATGAAGTTTATTTTCCACATATCACAAACACAAATGGGTACTTTTACTAGAGAGTGAATTTCTGGTCACTGAAGAAATTCATCTGCTTTAGTAATTCTCATGCATACACAGCCCTCTAAGAAACCTAGTGGGAAAAGCAATTACCTAATCTCTCTCTCTCTCTCTCTCTCTCTCTGTGTGTGTGTGTGTGTAAGTGTGCTGCTGCAGGTGGAGGCCCGAGGTTACTGTCAGGTATCGCCCTCAGTCACACTCCACCTTAAGTTCTGAGTGAGGGCCTTTCACTGGACCTGGAGCTCTTTGATTGGCTAGGCTGGCTGGCAGCGAGGTCTGCCCCTCTTTGATTGGCTAGGCTGGCTGGCAGCGAGGTCTGCCCCTCTTTGATTGGCTAGGCTGGCTGGCAGTGAGGTCTGCCCCTCCACTGCAGTTACAGCTGTGTGCTTCTGCATGTGTGCTGGGGATCTGAACTCAGGTTCTCACTCCGGTGCAGCAAGCAGAGCCCTATAATTGCCTATGTATATACCATCTCTCAACCTCTCAACCTCAAGTGAATGAAGTCCTACTAAAGTCACCTCTGTTAATGTGAATAATAGTTATGATTCCTAAGGGTGGAAGCTCACCCTTTACTGGGGCTATGCATGCTACAGTGGCCTATTTACACCTATCTACCCATGGACCCGTGGGTGAAAGTTTAGACTGTCAGGGAGAGTAAGTAGGGAAATCAGGCTTGAATATTGTGGATCATAAATCACTTTAGAAAGATCATGGGAAACGACCTGCAAAGAGTGACTTCATTTGCTAATTATGTTGTTGTTGTTGTTGTTGTTGTTGTTGTTGTTGTTGTTGTTTTGTTTGTTTTTCATTTAGAGTCTGGTGGTCTCCATCACTTCTGAAAAATGGCATTCCTATTTTAGCTTATAAGAAAGGCTTGCTATTGGAAAGTTAATAAGAAGAAGTCATGTGGTAGGCAGTCTACAGTGCTGGAGAGAGTATAGAAATCGTCACTTCATTGTGACAAGTACTCCACTTACCCAACTTTCTGCTCTGTCTTTACTCTGCTGGTAAAATCATTACGAGTTTAAAGGAAGAGAAAATAAAACAGGTGAAGCCAAAGGTACAAGGATACAGTCCCTTCCGGGAAAGAGGATTTTGTGGCGAACCATTTCTCCCATGATGCATCCCACAGACCATATATCCACTGGAACAGGAGAGAGGGAGCGAAGACAGGAGGAAAGCAAGGTTAACTGAGGTGACTGCCTCTGGGGATGGGAAAGTAAGACTCTCACATTCCACCTCAAGTGGCTGAATGTGAGTTAAAATTCACATTGTGTTATCACACAGTCTCTACAGTGAGAGCTCAAATTCATGTGTAAAACAGAGTATTCTATGGAAGCCTAAACTGCATCTTTATTGACATGAGTTGGCAATGTCACAGACAGGAAGAGAACACTCACTAAGCCAAGGGTATCTCCAGGCAGGTGTCAACTAAAGGTCTCAGAGACGATTTTGATAGCATTTGCTAGATTCATCCCAGTAGGGTGACTGTGTTCACCTCCTATTTTGTTTAGTTGTGTGCAGTGGGCAGCAAGAGAACATTCTTTGTCCCAAATAAGAGTTCATTCAACCAAATCCAAGAGACTAGGAAATGGTTGGTGAGCTTTGTGGTGAGAAACTGTAAATCCTGTGCTACAGCATTGATTTTTCACTCAGAAATTATTCTTTAAGATAAACACCAGCTCTAATTTCTATCTTAAATATTTTGAGAAAAATGATAAATTAGCATATGCACAAAGGAGATATTGAGAAGTAAAAATGCATAAAAGGTGTTGAAACTGAAGTACATGTATTTATTTCCCAATTGTCCTGTTTGCTAACCGACATGTCCCCTACCGACCTTAACTCTCTCCAGTTTCACATTTATCAGGGACAAGGAGATTTTAAAACAAAACCATTAGGCAAAGCTGCTCCAAGGGGTGGAAAGCAGGGTGAGGTGCACAGGAGGGGCATGCCTGGAGCAAGAACAAGCTGTTTTTTTCTGCATGATAACCACCCTCCGCTGACAGAAAGGATGACACACAGGTACGAGACACACCTCCCTGCACAGCAATGAAGGATTTTTCATTGTTTTGTGGGCCTTTCAAATAAAGACAGGAACAGGGATTGAATACCTTCTGTCTGTGTCACAAAGATCTAAAAACACAGACCAGACAAACTCAGACTTCCAGGCTCTGTCCGTCCTTATCTCTCCTAATTTTTGTGACACATAGTAATCATACCTGTGGATATTTGCTATATGCATACAATGTGTAGTGATCAAATCAGGGTAATTAGCATATTTACAATCCATTGGGTTGGGACATTCAAAATCTTCCCCTTAAAATATACAATAAATTATTGGGAACTCTGGTCCTCAATTCTTGACTTCTCTTTAATTAATCCTCCTTGGGTTTCACTGAGGAGGAAGGCTCCATTAACATAAGTCAGAAGGTGACACAGCTCTGGCAGTGGCCTGCTCAGAGCTGACTGTCCCTTTGTTGCATACAAAGGCATCAGTGTAACAGCAACCCTCTAGACTGGAAGTATGCAAATAATTGTTTCTAACTTCAGTGGCACATAAATGCGCTCTGCAGTAATTACACTAAAAAACGCAGTAGGAGTTGTTTTGATAAACTGTGTGAAAATGGATTACTAGGAATTAAACATATAAAACATAAAAACAGGTATTCAGAGCACATACACAAATCTAACTTAAAGCTAATATAAATTCTAAGTTTATTTGATATGGTTTTCAACATGGCTCTATATAATAAGTATTTCAGACAAAATGATAGACTGCAAAGCTTTCTAAGAAGTTCTTTATAAACCTGTTTTAATCAATCAAAATTCAATTTGAATTTCAAATATTTTTCTGGATCTTTCTTTCAACATGTTCATGTACATTAGATTTTCTTGTCAAAGAAATAATGTAAAATTGAATGTTTTTTCCTTTACATGGTTTCTTGGATTTATTAAGATTTACTAGATAGTGCTAAACTAAATATTACTTACAGAGGACTTGACATAAGAACAAGAAGCTTATAGTTTGAATGATGCTAACTTGACTTGATGCAAGATTCTGTAATATCTTTGTTAGTCTTTCTTGAGGACCACAGCCATTTTGAGATATTACACAAAAGCCAAGTGTTTAACTAAAGCATCTTCCTCACAGTTTCCACAAGTATCTGGACTACACTGCAATGCAGTTAGCAGTGATTCTCCCTGTCTGAAGCCTGTGTGCCAGTCAGCAGTCACCTGACTGTGTAATCACACTCTATTTGCAATTCTTTTTCAGCTATTGAATTTTAGAGTTCCTGTAGCCAAACTTGCTTCTCAGAAACATGCTTCACATTCTTCATGCCTGACCCCCCAGTGGTATTTAAGAACTCTCTGATTAGGAACGCTGGCAGTTCTTTTTCCAAAGAATTTCTCTGTTACAACAGAAATGACTCTCAGTTATCTAGAGCATGAACCCACGGCTTCACTGATCCAGGATCATCCCTACCGTTCTCCTTGTAGCCCATTCCTAGGATGACCTCGGGGGCTCTGTAGTATCTTGTCACCACATACGGAGTCATCATAAAGCTTGTGCCTGCTGTCCTGGCCAGTCCGAAGTCAAGAATTTTCAGAGTGCAATCAGACTTGACCACAATGTTACTGGGTTTTAAGTCCTGACAACAGGAACAGGGGGAGAAAGTGAAAGTGAGTATCTACAAGAACTGTGATTTCTATTCTAACACTACACAGTGCAGCCTTGCAACGCAACAGCTTGCTTGCAGGACCCTGTGGAAAGCACAGGATTATTGTGACAAGCCATAGGTAGTTTTAGATTTTGAAAAATGCCCTTATAAAATATTTTAAGTTCAGAAGAGAACTGTACTGTTATTTTTACAACTTAGGCTCACATGGGAAGAAGTCTTGGGAAAAACAACACATCGTTTGTTGTCATCTCCTAGGTTTCTCTTTAGGACAACATAAACCTTTAAGAACGAGTGTCATTTTTAGGTCTGACAGGGAGAGTATCAGGGTAGCTGCCTTTATTTTTCCAGAAAGGAAGAATGGAAATGAGCTGTCTTATTTCAGCTACGCATCCGACTTTGAATGTCAAAGGGCTAGGAAACACAAGGCTCAGAAGTTGGCTCTCAGTGAGCAAAAATATAAACTCAAATTCTACCAGAGCACACACAGAAGGCCCTTCTACATATCAGTCAGTCGGGTGCTAATGTTACCCATCTACAAAATTGCCAAGTGTGTGGTATTTGACCAATTCTCCCTAAAAAAGTACTTCAGTGTTGTTCTTTCTGTTCCCTAGCAGTTAGCACACTGCAGTTCTAGAGTAAATGTTCTTACCCTGTGGATAATTCCAGCAGAGTGGAGATGCTTGATGCCACACAACATCTGGTACAGCAAATAAGACATCCGCTCATGGTCCAATTCCATTTGAATCACCTGACACAAGTTGGCATCCATCAGTTCCATCACTAGGTAACTAGAAGGTAAACCCATCATGTTAGTTCCAGAAGGGAGGCTCTAGAATGACCTTCCATCACTGTTGGAGTCCTGTACTTCATCTCAGTTTATTGAACTTCCAAGTTCTGTGATTGCTTGAGTTGAGAATATGGGAAACTTCCAAGTGCATCATGATGGACAGCTGCAGCGACTCAACCACATGCATAGAGCAGCATCACTAATTAGTATGTGGCTCATGCCCCTCTGTTCTCTAACCTTTAGTGATCATACCTTTCCCTATATCTCCTTAACTCTCTCCTAAGCACTGTGATTACAAATGAGGAAAGGAATCAAGACAGCCACTTCTAAAGTGTGCTGCAACTGTGTGGAAGAAGACACTGTGCTCTAGAATGTCACCGACATTCTAGACATTCATTTTGCACAAAATAAAGGCACTGCAAAGACAGATTAAAAAAATTGCAGCATGTCCTTTATTAATAGTTCTCGAAATAAACTGACCCAACCCCAAAATCTCATCAAAATAATGAGTAGATAATCAATAAGGCTTTCTTACTTCCCTGATTTACCAAGAGTGTGGAACAATAAACCATATGGGCCAGAAGGAGGCAGAAGTGTACTTCAGGAGGTCACACCACAGCAGAATCGCCACTGCATACTGCTGCCTCATTTCCTGGGTCCTATTCCTTAGGTCTCTTTGATCTTTGCAAGGAATTTCATCCTTTTCGTCTCTGTTGCTACTATATTTGTCATCTCCTGGAGTTATCTGAGTGAGGGCTGGGCTCAACCTTCAGTACCTTTGTTGTTTTATTACTTACACATCCTGGAACTCCTCCAGCGTCTTCTGAGGTGTGAAAACATTTAATAAGCTAATAATCTGGAAGACAGAGCATGAAAGGGACAAAGAAATAAAGCAGAAAGTTAATTATTTTTAAAGTATGAATGTATTTATTCCCAGTGTAAGACACTCAATGAAGAAAGCCACGATAGAAACAGAAAAGATTGGAAATTCTTCTGGACTTGCTTCATAGAACAGAAAAGTGTCATCAGAAATCACATAAAACCTGTCTGAAGGTTAATAATGAAATCATAAAGTCAATTCTGAGGCAGCAGCTAGAAAAGACCTGTGTATCATATTGCTACTTGTGGCTCCGAGACCACACACAAGCTGTGAGGTGGTTAATCCACAAAGGGCAAAGTCACCAAGAAGAGAAAGATGACAAAATACTCATCAAACCTCCCAAGGGACCATTGCTCCTCCAAACGCAAAAGTCACATCATAAGTCACAATTTGGTTTTGTCATTGAAACTTTCTTTTCAATGACATGAATGCCAATCAAAAATAATTTCAACCAATATCCTAGTACTGGGGTGGGGAGGTGCACTGTGCTCAATATCAATGATAAGTTGGGCAAGAAGCAAGTTGAAGAATTAGCTAAATTCAGTCCTAACCATTTAGTCTCTTACTCAGTGAATTTGTGAATTAGGTGACAAATAATCTAAAAACCACATTCATCTCAATTCTATGTCAATCATGCATATAGATAACCCCATATGTCTTCCCATTTAAATATTATGCATCAATATGTCAGTGGAAATGAAAATATAAACAAATGAGGATATTCTACTTAAAATGTAGATGTGAAGAGAAATCCACTTTACAAAAAACTTAGTTTGATATTTAAACAAATCCAGGGCACAAACAAATTCCATGGCTTTTCATAAAGTTTGTAAGTTGGCACTTTAACATATAAAGTGGTCAAAACAATGCAATTCTAAATAACTGAAAAATGGGTCATTTCTGTGGAATTTTTCATTGTTGTTGTTTGCATAAATGATTAAGGAAAATGACTCAAAGCATCCAGTGTACACTGTGGGGAGGTCTGGTGCCTTCAGAAGCCAAAGGCCTCAGATTCCTTGGAACCAAAGTTACAGATAGTTGTGAGTGACCATGAGGATGCTGGGAATTTATGCTAGCTCCTTTGGAAGAGCATTCCATGTTCTTAACCACTGAGCCCCATCTCCAGCACCCTAAAGTCCCAGCTTAACCACTGAGCCCTATCTCCAGCCCCCTACAGTCCCAGCTTAACCACTAAGCCCCATCTCCAGCCCCCTAAAATCCCAGCTCAACCATGGAGTACCATCTCCAGCCCCCTACAGTCCCAGCTTAACCACTGAGCCCCATCTCCAGCCCCCTAAAGTCCCAGCTTAACCATGGAACCCCATCTCCAGCCCCCTAAAGTCCCAGCCAGAAGCTCATTTGTTGCTGTTGCAGTGCTGAGCCTACTAGGCAAATGCCCTACAAACAGCTCACTCAATTCCAGAATGAGGTCATCATAGACACTTCTGCTTCCATGCAGCATTTTCCAGTGGGAATCTGATTCAGTTGTTTTATTCCAAAGTCTCAGGAGGCACAGATATGAGTCAGCATTTGTCACAACCCTGCGATCGCAACAATCATCACTTCCTGGAATTGAGTTATCTTCTAAATGGATTTTCCTATTATTAAAGGTTTAATGGGGTGACTTCATTGTTTTTCTTCACTTTTCACAGGATTAGCAGTACTCCATACTCAAATAGCCTTTCCCTTTGCTTTGAGTATTAAGAAGAACTACTGCTGGTCATAGGGAAGCTTTCTCTTTGTTAAAAAATTGTTTCTATAAGACTATATGCACATACACGTACATAAAAGAGGACAGCAGGTTTGATGTTGTCTGTAAATTGTCAAGGCGATTTGGAACTCTTTGTCTCCCTTAAGGAACAGTTACTGTGAATTCCCTTCCTTGCAGTCAACTTCAGGGCAAGTACACAGCTGTCCTCTGCTAGGACAAGACACCGCTGAAAGCAGACTAACTTCATGGTGAGGTTATTTAGTCACTGTCGTGTGAATTTAAGGGCATGGTGCCAGCATGAGCTTGGCTCTGGAGATAGCTTGTGAGGGACAGGAAGAAAGTCATATCTCCAAGTAGGAAGCTGAACAGTGACTGGGCTCACATTTATATGTCATTCTCATGAAATCTTAGAGGTACGATGAGAGCTGCCTATTGTCTTCTGAAGGCGTGTCTCCCAACATCCTAAGCCATCTGAAGGTCCCTCTTCTGAAAGGATTAGCCACCTCTCACGTCACAGCACTGGAGACTTTGGAAAAGACAGTTGGAATATATCCAAACCACACCATCAAGTATGTTTTTGTTTTTGTTTTTGTTTTTTCAAGTTGGCCAAACAATTGGAAATTTCTCCATAAGGTGTTGCCCTACAGGGTCTGGAAGGTTGATTAAGTAGTTACAGTTCATGTATGGAGAGCTTTCTATGCCATTGCTTCCCTGCTTGTGTCCATGCCTGTGATATGTGATATCTGTTATTTTTAGTTTTATTTATAAAAATGTATAATGTGCCTAGTAAACTTGTTGTAACTGTTAAGAATCGTCACCAGAAGGTCAAATAATTTTCTTTGATTTCCTCTTACTAAGAAGAGACAGGGCATGAGGATGAAGGTCCTTGCCTGAAACTGAGGAAGCGTGGCTTCTGAAGCAATAGTTGACTCCTCATGAATGCACTGAGCAAAGGCTCTGGGTTGTCCCTGCTCTGAAGAGCTTTCCATGGGTGTACACCTGCTGCTTCCCCATCCCAAAGCGAGATGCTCACACAGCAGGGACCCCCAACAGCTGAAGGTTCTGCCTGACTCTAACTAGGAGTGTCACACAGGAGACAGTATGGTGACAAAAATATCCCCCCATTTATTAAAACTCAAAGTATAAAGAAATTTTTTTTTTCCTGAATGGTTTCTCTGCAAGTTTTGCTTGTTTAGGAGCTTCCATTTGGCTGAAAAGCATGAGGCTCCTGGGTTCATTTTGAGCATGACAACCAAATAAGGTTAATTTCATAATAGGGACATATCAGTCACATTCATCTCCTCCATGCCATATGGCTTTTGAATAATTTTTAAGCAGGAAGCTACCGTGAGGACAATGAAACCAAACACAGCATATGGGCCAAATAAACGGCCTTAAGAGATGGAAATGGCAAAGCAAGCCTTCCTCCTGGAGCAGTCCTTGTTTTTCCTCCTCTCGTCTCACAACCTCCCACTGCCGGGGGTTCAAAAATAACACAGGAACTCACATTTTTATGGTTCACACACTTCATGAGGACCAGCTCCCGGTAAGCCCTCTTGGCATGAGTTTGGTTCTGGAAGGGTCGGCTGAGCTTCTTAATGGCCACATTTCTGTCGAGGACAGCATCGTATGCAGCACTGTCAAGATTCAAAAGCAGTCCAGACTTCAGCACACAGCATCGACAAGGAAGATAGCCCTCTGGAATCCTACCTAGATGCTTTTAGTTTACCCATCAATAAAATTATAAGGGAAGGTATGAGTGACTGGAAGAAGATGGAGAAAGAAGGAGGGCAGACAGGATGGGGAAGAGGAAGAAGAAGGGGTGGGACATTGCCAGAGTGCAGCTTCAAACTGCATCAGTGAGTTGTGGATCAGGAGACAAAAGCCAAGTACTCAAATTTCCCATAGGGCGCCTGGCTATGGTAAGTCATTCCATCTACCGGAGCTTGAACTTCTCATTTGCCAATATAATATGTAGGTAGTCTCTATCTGTGATAGACTGTAGGTTCTTTGGTTATTTCAGATGTACATCTGTTCTTCCCCCAGTGACAAGATCCAGATTTTACAATCTGATGGTAAATGCATGAAAGCATAGGTTGATCAATCATCAGTGTGCATTCATGAACTATAACAAGGTTCAAAATAAGATACACCATCGGGAGATGCTCTTGTAATAAATAACTGCTGCTCAGTACCGAGAGGAGTAAATGCTACTTAACATGTGAAGCCCTCAATCAGACAACAACAATAAATTATCATGCCTTTAAAAGGCAATCTAAAATTATAGGACTGTGCCTCATATAGTCAAAGTGTGCTTCTAGAGATCAAGGGAGGAAGTGAGAGGGCCCTTCTTGCTTCTATATCTCACGATATACCCATAAAATGTTGGTGTTGCATACCAGAAACTTTGGGGTTTCCTGGGTTTTGTCTCAGTTTGCAGGATGAATAAGCAAATCAGAACCCCTAAAACTAATCTATTAAATTCATAGTTTTGTTGATCATTTAGGGTTCAAGCTGTTGAACTAAAAGAAAAAGAAGAGTGGGATTCTCTATATCCGTGTGAGGTATACTGTAAGGTAATGAGAGGCGCACAGGGTGACTTGGATGAAGCTTTATGTTTTGCCTATTACATGCCTCCATCTAATCTTTAGTTTTCTCTAAAACAGCTCCATCAAAAGCTTGTTGTTTTTTTTTTCCTCTGCCTATGTTCCTTTGAAATTGGAGCTTACTAAGAGTAGGCCAACTCATTCTGTTAGTGGACAACTTTGAGAGTAGTGATTCTAACAAAGACAAGCATCTCTCCATGGTTACCAATGACTCCTGCTGGCCCTGCTTCAAGGACAACTCATACAAAGTGTTCCCCTTTGTTATGATAAACTATTGACTCTGAAACCCTTCAAAGGACCAAGCAAATACCCAGAAAGTCAGCTTTCATTACTTCCCCCAAAGTCTGTTCTTTACAAATATCACCAGTGTCCTTGCGCCATTTGTCAGAACATGGCTTCAAGTCCCATCTCCATCTGCGCTGTTTCCTCTGCATATACTTCCGTCTATCAGCATTCTCAGAACATGTGGTCCTGAACTAAATAAAGCAATGCTACACTGGAGTGTCAGTGAAATCTAGGGTAGGGCTATCAACTCTTTCACCCATTCACACGCTCACTCAGCAATCCTATCACACAGAGTTAATAAAGCTATCTACCCTGGTCTCTTTGATGATGATATCTATGGACCCACTTTGCACCTACATTGCTTTAGAACAGAAAAAAAAAGAAGAAGAGGAACATATGGGCTATTGAGATGGCTCATCAAATAAAGAAAGGAAATTGGTGCCAAGCCCCAGAACTCCAGTTGGAATCCTAGGACCCTGCTGTGGGATGTTCTGTATGACAAATATGTTAATAAATAAAGCATTGATTGGCCGGTAGCCAGACAGGAAGTATAGGAGGGACTAACAGAGAGGAGAATTGAGGGAACAGGAAGGTGGAGAGGAGACTGCCTGGAGCTGCCACCAGGACAAGCAAGATGTAAGGTACCGGTAAGCCACGAACCACGTGGCAAAGTAGAGATTAATAGAAATGGGCTAAATATAAGAGTAAGAGCTAGACAATGATAGGCCTGAGCTAATGGCCAAGCAGTTTAAATAATGTAAGCGTCTGTGTGTTTATTTTGTACGTGGGTTGTGGAACTGCGGGGCTTGGTGGGAACTCTCTAGCAACAGGACCCACATCGTGGAAAGAGAAAATCAACTTGAGCAAGTTGTCCTCTGACCCCCACATGCTTGCCCCATCACACACAAAGTTAATAAATGTAATCATTTTAAAGGTGCTTTTTACCCCACAGTAGTATTTGTTACTTTTATCCCACCAATGAGAGTAGAGGTAGAGGAAGGTGTCAGGCGGGCTGGCATCTTACAAGGGTGTAAAGGGGAAATGATGGGCTTGTAAGTATGAGATGTAAATCTACTTCTCAAGGTAAGTGATTGTAGCAGCAGGAACTGATCACTCACTTCAAAGGAAGTCTGAAAAATCTCAAGCCAAATATAAGTTAGTTAATTTTTTTTAAAATCTCCAAAATAAATGGGTGAAAATAAATATGATAGCTAGGAGTCAGAGTAACAACTGACGTCATTTCAGACAAAGTCAGGTGACCTCTGAGGTCAGTCTAGAGATGCAGTCATCCAGACAGACAGGCCCAGACAGTCAGGTCCCAGGACCAGCAGCCAGTGCACTGGTCGTTCTCCTGAGCTAACTCTGTTCCCTGTCGTCAATGCTGCAGTTCAGTGGACTCTCCTACCGATGCTGTCCGAGAACATAGTGCCCATATTTGGCCAGTTTAGGTGTTAAATCTCCCATTTTCCAGTGAATTTGTAACTGTTTCTTACAAAGGAGAAATTAGTGAGGCTTAGCCCATGGGAGTTTAAGTCCCTGAGATACTAGCCTGGTCTTGCCAACAGCGGGCCAAGCCCAGAGGTCCCAGGGAATAAATGATGGAACACCCACCCACCCCCGGGTTCCTTAGCAGGCTAATCACTGGCCAGTTTCTCCTGATATGGTGTTGCACCCTCCCTGCCTCTGCCAGCTCTTCCTTGATGCAATTTTTGCTAAGAATCTCAGCCCTGCTGCTCATAATGCATACTCATAAGAAAACAGTGCACACTCGCTAGTGTCAGTTTCTACACACTCACATCAGAGGTAAAGCAGTCTGACGAGCTCCTTTTAAGGAGTGAAGGAGTGTAGCTGTAGTGTCCTGGCTAGTATGAGCACCCAGCAAATGATACCTTGTGCTAGTCTTAAAAATCAGTGTCCTTGTTAGATTTATTATGCAACACGGGGTAAAGTATGAATTTTTATCTCATATGTGATAATTAGATATAAGTATACTAATTAGCAACTTCTAGTCTTTCCATTAATTATAAATTAATTTAACTACCATGCCACCTTGACCGTGATTCTGAAGTTCATCTTGTGACATAAAAGACTAGGAAGAAGTCTTACTAAAATATAGTTACATTATAACCATAGAGATCTCTAACTTTGAACATTAATAAGCTCGTTTGTGTGCTGTGGGATGTTCTGTATGGCAAATGTGTTGCTAATAAAACACTGATTGGCCAGTGGCTAGGCAGGAAGTATAGGCGGGACTAACAGAGAGAATAAAAAGAACAGGAAGGCGGAGGGAGTCACTGCCAGCCACCGCCAGGACAAGCAGCATGTAAAGATGCCGGTAAGCCACGAGCCATGTGGCAAGGTATAGATTTATAGAAATGGATTAATTTAAGATATAAGGACAGTTAGCAAGAAGCCTGCCACGGCCATACAGTTTGTAAGCAATATAAGTCTCTGTGTTTACTTGGTTGGGCCTGAGCGGCTGTGGGACTGGCAGGTAAAAGAGATTTATCCTGACCGTGGGCCAGGCAGGAAAACTCAAGCCACATTTGTGTTTTAATGAAATGATGTTCACCTCATGTTTTCTTAAAGACTCACAGGGTGTCTCTTCTAACCAATATCAAGTTCAGTTGGTGCCCCTTACAATCTTTTCTCCAACATAATAACAATCTTACCTGTCTGTAGTTGTGTGGAATACTGTGCGTTTTATTTGACCCTTCTGTATAATATTATTGTGTGAAATAGACTTCAAAGTTGAATGTCCTATCTTGACGCATTTGTAGCTTTCACTCTGGATTCCAAGGGGTCCTGTAGAGGCCCAGGAAAGCCTTGTCAGGCAGAGCCAGTGTGGCAGCCATCTTCTGCCATTCTTTGCTTGGCAAGTGGAGTTGGCAGAAGGTGTGGGTTTTTTCCTCTGGTGCAGAGATTGGTGTCATCCTCCATATTCCAGGCTGGCAGGAGGCAACAGTGACCCCCAGGGTCCAGTCCCTTATCCCTGATATGATGGAGCAGTGACAGCAATACCTCCAAGATCTGCCCCCAGCTCGAGATTCCCTAACTTCAGAGATGAGTGTGTGTTCTGGTAACTCGGTAAGTCTGGGGTCTCCCAGAGTTAGGAGTTCCCTAGAGATTCAGTTCTCCAGTGCCCTGGAAGCCTTCCAAGAGGCCCAGACAGGAGCCCACTCCTCTGGGTTTCCAGTGACTGAACAAGCACACCATTTATTATATTAAAACCTTCATCTGCAGAAAGTATTTCTCCCTCCTTCCTTGTACCCTATCAGGCACTACAGACCCCCATTACCTTCAGTTCCTCTGTGGTTACTGGTCGGGGTCTAACAAGTACACCTGCAGACTGGCGTTGCTGAGGCTGCACAGTTAGACTGCTGTCTGAAGGTTTTCCTTTCCTCTGAAGTCATTTTTAATTCATGGCCATGCAAGCTTCCTTCCCCCCCTTTCTCCGTGTAAATAAAAATAGAAGCATATCTTCAAGGAGATTTTCCAGCTACTCTCTGAAGGAGTTGCTGAAGAACAAAAAACAATGTGGTGACAGAAAACACTGACCTGCCTCTACTACTCCCGGGTCAGCTCGTCACAGGGATAAATGGCCATCGGTTGCCATGCGCCTGTCACTTAATCTGGCCATATGAGGCTATGAGGCTATGCTTGACTCTGTGTGTAAATTTATGTAAACACTTTTCTGTGTGCACATACCTGTTGGCAAATTTTACTCCTATCATTTATCAGTTTTATCTTCTAACAATCTCACACCCCTACTGCACTGATCTTTTTCCAGAGGGAGAATCATTCATTTGAGCATTTTTCTTGCCCCCTTCCCTTTCATATTTAAAATATCCTTAATCATATAAACACATTGAGGTGGCAAGGGTGGATTCACATGTGTCACCTGTCAAATAAGGACAATAAAAACATCATTGGAGCATCTTAAATATCCTAACACATCACCTGTCCAACCAAATTCTGCACTAAAGTTTGGGCTTTAATTAAAAAATGATACAAGAGAAAAAAGCAAACAAAAAACTATCTATCTAGTGCCTGCAAATATCTGACTTTCATGACTGTCTTAGAGTTTTTATTGCTGTGAAGAAACGCCATGACCACAGCAACTCTTATAAGGAAAACATTTAATTGGGGTAACTTGCTTGTAGTTTCAGAATTTCAGTCCATTATCATCATGGTGGGGAGCATGGCACCGTGCAGGCAGATGTGGTGCTGGAGAAACAGCTGATAGTCCTACATCTTGCAGGCAACAGGAAGTCAGCTGAGACACTGGGCAGTATCCTGAGCATAGAAAACCTCAAAGCCCCACCACCACCACACACACACATGGTCACACCCATTCCAACAAAGCCACACCTCCTAGTAGTGCCACTCCCTATGAGACTTTGGGGGCCAATGACATTCAAGCCACCACGATGATCAAAGAGGGCACAGCCCCACTTTCACCGCTGTGAGCCCTGTTACTGAATCTGCCGTCTCACGTCTGCATTTGGAATTCATTCACAAGCTCATAACCACAGAGCAAAGGGAAATGAAAAAATAACTACTTTAAGCACAAGACAATAATGTCTGGAAGTCAGGACGATGATGTTAGAGAAGAGTCTAAGACTCCTCCTGAAGGAGACTGGCTACATCTCAGAGGTGGGGCACATGCATGCAGGGCCACCTCTCCTGGCCTTCTTTCAGCTTTGATAAGTGTCTCTTATTAACCCTTACCGTGCTCCTCTTAACAGCTGTTGAAATACCCATCACCTGTGGTCTACCCACATTTCACCTTACACTATACACCAGAGTACCAGTCTGCCATTGGAACCTAAGAAATTACACCTTGGTGTAACGTAAAATAAGTGAGGGCTACGGAGATTATGAACGTTGAGAGACTAGTTGGAATACCTTTGCTATTCCGATTTTGCCACTTAATTGCAGTATACCAAATTGTTTACTATTCTGCTGCTTATTTAAACTTTACAGTAGAGGTCTTCCACAAGGATGAGTTAATAACCCATGCATTATGGGGCATGTTTGTGATCCCAGCAGCCCAGAGGTGAAAGCATGGTGAGGGCTGCAGGCTTAAGGCCAACGTGGCAGGGCGGGGAGTTCCAAGCCTTACAGGAAGACCTTCCAGCAGAAGGAGAGACTAATTTATCAAAGCATTATAAACCGAATCGTGTTTCATATTTTCTTTGTTATGAACAAATAAAAACAAAACCATTTCCTAAACAAACATCTATATCTATTTCAAAGTTACTAATCCTTTGAAGACCATTCCCCAGGCATTTAGCATATACATTTGTATGCCTTCATCCAATTAGATGCTGTGGTGGCTAACTTTTGTTGTCAACTTAAGCACATCTGGAATCAACTAAAACCCAAACAGCTGGACACACCTGTGAGGGATTTCCTTGATTGGATCATTTGAGGTCCGTCAACCCACCCTAAATCTGGGCCACATCTTCTGATGGCAGCCCACTTAAAAGGCCATGGAAGGAGAAAACTTTTGCTTTTTGCCTGCTGATCCACACTCTCACTGGCAAGTTCATCTAACCTATTCCTGAGGCATTACTTTGCTGGTATGAGAACCTACTTTTTCAGGATTCCAACACAGACTGAAGACCAGCCACTCTCTGGGAACAGCTGAGACATCCAGTCTCATGAACTGAACAACTTCAGGATTCTTGGCCTTTCTTTCTGGTACTCCCAGGACCACAGCCTATATGCAACTCTAATAAATACCAGTTAACATACACATATTCTTCATATCAGTTACCTTCCTTTGGAGAACCCTGATGACACAGACAATGTAGCTCACAAATGGGAGAATTCTTCTCACAATTCTGGATGCTAGGAAGGCACAGCAGCAGCAGCATATTCAGCATCTGGGGACAATCCCTTGCAGATAGTATGTCATACTCTGACCTCACATGTTGACAGTCCTGGCTAGTCTCTGCTGTCTTTTCATAAGCTGCTAATGTCATCTGTAAAGGCAGAGCCTCAAGGCCCTCAAGACCCTGGAGGCTGCAGTGTCTAGTCCTGTCATATGGGTTTCAAGAGGTGAAGGGATGGAGGGGCACGGGCTTCCCAATGACAGCCCAGCATAAGGTGCATTTACAGCGTTCTCTCCAGTCAGAACCTTTACCTTGATGAAACGACAATTCTTCCAAATTAGGACGCTCATTTTAACTTTCACAGGATAGACACACACGCACACATACACACACAGCATATGTACATTTACATGTTGTGTGTGCATGTGTGCGTGTACGTGTGTGTGTGTGTGTGTGTGTGTGTGTGTGTGTGTGTGTTTAAGCATCCCTGTTACTGTGCTGCCTCCGCTCACAGAAGTTTGTAGCCATGTAAATCATACCACTTTGCATCATTTCATCAATGCTTCAAATACTACATTGATATACTTAAAAACCAGTTTGTTTTTTTTTAAGAATTCAGTAAAAGACTATGGAAATCCACCCTATCAGGGCTTTTGAGATGAGTGGGTTAGCAGGTAAAGGTTTTGCTGCCAAACTCCATGACCTGGGATGGATCCCTGCTACTCACATGGTAGACTGAGTGAACCAGCTCACCATGCTGTCCAGTGACCACATGTGCATCAGGGCAGGCACATCCCCCGCTAAATAAGTGAAGAAATGCAATTCATTCTGTCGATGTAAAAATTTGACAACAGTGTGAAGAGAGTCATAATTATATGATGAATATTAAATCATTTTCAAAATCTAACTTTGGTGCAGTGTTCAAAAGACCATAAATTGATATAAAATGTTTGAGGAGTTCTGGATCATAAATTTATTTCTTGGGTGAAGAAATATTTGAGTGAAGGAAAAAAAATCCAACATTTCCTAAAACCACAGAAGAATTTAAACCCAAATATTTTTATAGTATAGAAGGCCATAGGTTTGTTCCCCACATCAGAAAAGGGAGGAAGGAAGGAGGGGGAGGGGAGAGAAGAGGAAGAGAAGGGAGATTTTTATGTCAAATATAAAAAAATTAATTATAATTGAGAATAATTTTAATATAGCAGATTTTTTTCTTGGTCCCTTGAGTATGTTCAATTGAAATGTTATCACCTGCATTAGGTGTTTCAATATTTTAATTTCATATGTTATTTTGAAAATTCAGAATTTCATGGAAAGTAAAAAAAAAAAAATCATTGAAAAAAAGTGACCTTTTCAGAAAAATACCAGTGAAACAATATTACACACAGAAAGATGACTAAATTTATTGTTAAAACTCATGAAGATGTACAAACAGTAATGATGCTTAAGTTATCTTTTAAATATTCAGATTATCAACATAAGTAAGTACAAAATTGTATGCATGCTTTTATTTTTTAAGGATATACTTATTTACAATGGATTTCAACAGCAGTAATTTTTCCTCTGCTAATACACATCAGTGTACCCTTTCACCACCAAAATCCCCACATTTAAAGAGAATGACATCATCCCTCCATTCACGGCCACTATATTCTGGTTGGAGTGTTATCCACAGATGCATGAGCAGAACCAACCCCTTTTCTCTCGGGCCTGAGGCTCTTCTCATCTTTGCCCATTTCTTGGCAGAGGAATTCGAAGGGTGAGTACAAGTGCTTTGTTTTGGCAGGGTTCCCACAGCAATCCGGATGCACATTAGTGCTTAGAAGCTGCCAGAACCCACTGAGGAGAATGTATCGAAGGTACCATTTTTCCTTGTGCAAAAGGGCGCAATGCTAAAATGGTGAGTCTCAAAATAAGCTCGCGGTGAAGGTGTGCTGTACCTGAAATAACCCGAATGCTCTTGCGGCTCACACGTTCGCACTGTTTCTTGATATCTGTAAAACTGATGCATTAAGTGAGCCACAGAGCTGCAAATGGTTTCCGCACACAGGATGTGGAACCATGAAAACAATCAGCCATAAGCACAGTGCAAGGGCCGGCTTTCTCTTCCTGAAGCCCACCTCAGCACACTTCTGACTCTGTGCCTTCAATCTGCTAATGCGGCACTGGAACTGTGAAGGACTCCAACAGCCCCAGCCTCCAAAGCATGGGTATTAGATATCACTTAGGTCCTAGATGCATTTCTGTTTGACGTTCACCTTTTAGGCTGGTGCTTATAAAGTCGGTATTCGTGCAATTCTGTTTGTAATGGTTTATTTGCATCGTGATTGTGATGGCTCAACATCCTTTTCCCTTTATTGTATCTTCATTACCTTTAAGTGTGCTCATTTAAGTTCCCCAGATCCTGAAGGATTTATCTCTGCATCCTCCGTGTGTTTATTGCATGGACTGTGTTCACAACTACTAGATATTGACTTTGAAAATGTTGAATACGCTAGGAAAGGGTACCAAGTAACTTAAAGTGTAAAACTTTTCCATGATCTAAGCCGTGTGTGTTGACATCACACTGTTACTGGAGATACTCAGTATTTTACCTTAAACCAAGATCTGTTTCTCAAAAGTCCTAACTCATGTGTATAACTGGATCCAATCTCTAATTGGATGTCTTGGAAATATCACAAAATTAACAGGCTCCAAACGTTATGAACTGTTCTCTTGTGGTCTTGAACTTCAATGTTGCTTCTTTGAGTATGAGAGGCATCTTGATTTTCCTCCCCTTATCTCTTCTCCATATCCACTCCAGATAGAAGCCCATTTTTCTTTCAAATGTGTTTTTTAAATATATTTTTATTAATTCTTTGAGATCACATGTATACAGTGCATACTGATCATACTCCCCACTCTTCCCCCAACTCCTGCCAGATCCATCTTCTCACACTCCTTCCAACTTCATGTCCTCTTTTTAGTTATTAATTTTTAATAACCCATCAAGTCCAATTTCTGCTGCACATATATTGTAGGCTTAAAACCATCAACTGGAACATAGATGATCTACCAGGGGTCACACTTTAAAAATGGACTCCACCTATATCAACAAACAAAAGCTCCTCAGCTAGTCAAGGGGGTGTCATCAAGACCCTTGCCCAAGCCATGCTGGAATATTGACTAGATTAATCTTGTGCAGGTCTTGTGCAGACAAGCACAGCTGCTGTGAATTCTTGAGTGTGGTGGTCATGTAGTGTCTGGAAGATACCATCTCACCCGATGCTTCTGACCCTCTGGCTCTTACATTCTTTCAACCCTCTCTTCCACAATTGTTCCCGAGCCTTGGAAGGAGGAAGTGGGATGCAGATGTCCCATTTTCAGCTGAGCATTGCACAAACACTTGGTCTTAGTAGACCTAAGTTAAACTATGCCCACCTAGTTACTTTTTATCTGTAAACCCCAAGTATTATATTCATAGCACTTAAAAAGAAAATGTCTTGAGTAACACAACACAAATGAATAACTAAGAAAATGCATTCCATGAAATTGTCAGAAGAATAAGATTAGCTTAGCCTTGCGAATCTCACCCTGTTGCTTGATTATCATACCTTCTGAGGGCAACAGCCTCATCCTTTTTGCTCTGAGGCTATAAGATAATGTCTGGAATATAGTTGGCACTAAGAAATAAATGTTAATTGAGTAGACTAATGGTTGAAATATTCTTAGTAGTAAAGGAGAGTCCATTTCTAGTTCTCAGAATTCTGTGACTATACCTTTTCTTAGTCACTGAGCCTAAGGGTGCCATTTTTACTCAAGCCCCCACATTCCACTCCCTGGCCCTCAAAAGCTTATAACAATATCATAGTGCAAAACTACATTTAGTCCAACTTCAAAAGTCCCCACAGTCTATCACAGTTTCAATACTGTTTAAAAGTCCAAAGTTCAAAGTCTCTTCTGAGACTCATGGCAATCTTTAACCCTAATCTCCTGTAAAATCAAAAACAGATCACATACTTCCTACATATTTAATGACACAGAACGTACATTAACATTCCAAAACAGAGGGAAAGGAGCTTAGTGAGGAAATACTAAACCAAAACATGACCAAAAATCAGCAGGGCAAACTCCAAATTTTGCATCTCCCTGTTTGATGTCAATGTGCTCTTCAGCTCCTTTTCAAGTCCTTTTCAGCCTTGTTGATTGCAACATACTCCTCTTTCTTAAGCTGCTTCTACATCTGATCTGTAGCTTTCTTTGGTAGGTATCTCATGACACTGGCACCTCCAACCTCTTGTGGTTTCCAAGGCATTCCAGGCTTCACCTTCACAACTCCATGCAGTGGACACTCTGGGCCTCCATTCGGGGACACCCTTGACATATATTTGGCCTCAGTGGTTTTTTTAGTTGCAGAAGGAGATTCCATACCCCTTTCCTTATGTCCTTGACTCTAGAGCCAGAACCACATGGCAGAGCATGACAAGTTCTTATGCTTGATCGGGCACATGTGGGTAGTGAGTATGATTGATATATACTGTATACATGTATGATAGTCTCAAAGAATTAATCAAATTGATCCTCCTCTTTCAATTACATCTGTATCAGCTTTCTGTTGTTGATGGATTCAGTCCATCAACTTAGGCTTTTCTTTAATTCCCTTTCACAAGTTGGAAGCATAGCTGGGTAGAGTCTTGCCCTGAGGTCACCACTCCTTCTATTCCATTTAGCATCAGGCTTTTGTTTAAACTCTGTATCTCCTTCAACACTAGACTTAGCTCCATTACACTTACAGTTGCTCCTTTTCTTCTCAAACTGTACATTTCATGTTTCAACCATCAATCTACTGATTTAACATTTATTTATTTAGTGCCAACTATATTCCAGGCATTATCTATGGCCTCAACATAAAACAGAGCAAAAATAATGTGAGATTAATAAATAATAATAATAATAATAATAATAATAATAATAATAATAATAATAAAGCAGTGTATTGGGATTTGAAAAGCTAAGTTTTGTCCAGCTTGGTCCTTTTCATTATAGGTCTACATAAGAGTGATTACTAATAATCACATTATAGAGTCAATACTAGGCTGTCTTGAAATCTCCTCTGCCAAGGTCATTAATCCAAAATTCTTCAATTTCATCTTAAGTAGATTTTTTTGGACAAGGGCAGAAAGCAGCTACATTCTTTGCCAAAATATCAGAAGAAAGGTCTCTAGGCTACTCACCAATATACTTCCCTTCCAGATTCCCATGGTTAAAATTGCCCTCAGCACTGTATTCCATGCTCCTATTAGGATGGCCCGTTAAGTCCCATGTAAAGTGTTCAACTGCTTTCCTAACCCAAAGTCCCAAAATCTTCCATATTGCTCCACAAAGAACATGGTTATGCCTGTCACAGCAATATCCCAGTCCCTGGTACCAACTTCTATCTTAGTCACTATTACGTTTCTGTAAGAGACTCCATATAGCCAAGGCACTCTTATAAGAGAAAGCATTTGAGTGGGAATTAGCTTAAAGTTTCAGAGGTTTAGTCCATTATCACGGCAGAGAGCATGGTGGCAGCAACATGCAGGTAGGTGCTGGAGCAGTAACTGAGATCTACAGCCTGATCTGTAGCCAGACAGAGAGAATGGGCCTGGTGTGGGCTTTTGAAACCTCAAAGCCCACCTCCTAGTGACACACCTCTTCCAAAAAGGCCAGACCTTCTAGTCCTTCTCAAATAGTGCCACTTCCTGATGACTAAACATTCAAATATATGAGTCTATGGAGGTCAATTTTATTGGTAGTACCACATGCCTCAAACATCTTTGAATATTTCTCAATTCATATGCTTCATCCTTAAAAACGCATACACAATTTGCATTTTCATCCTATACAGCCATGGCTGTTTTAATATGAAATCTCATTTCTGTACTAATGCTTATTTTCTCTTGAATCTGGGTTCCAAAAAGGCATATCAAACTTGCCTAAGGCTCCAAGTCATCCTATACCTGGTATACCTCCATCTCTTCAGCAATGGAGGCAAAAGGACCCCAGTTTAGAAAAAAAAATGACAAGTTTTTCTTTCTATCACAATTTTATTTGCATATCAATAAAATCCTGCAACTGAATTTTCTACCTGTAAATGTTTCCAAAGGTCAAGTACTTGACCAAATTCTTTTTAACAAACATCAACTGAGTTCATCCTCACACTGACAGCTATTGAGATGAAGCGTAACTAAACTCAATGTGAATACCTGATATAATTGTTGACTCTCACTGAAAAAAAAGATATGGACCTCGTGGAGACAATCTTTGTTTTATTGCAGCATTACTCAATTTAAGTAATTCTAAACACTGGAAATAAGATTCTTTGTGAAGTTTTTTTTTTTTTTAACTATGGGTAATTAGGTTAGGAAAACTGGTTTAATGCATACAGCAATGTTCAAAAATAGTCAAATATTGCTGAAGTGGCAAAATATAAGTTTCATCACAACTGAGTTCTAAGTGCATTTTTCAACTCATTTGTTTCTAAGGTTCTTAATATCTTAGTTGTATAAATTCATTCTCACTAAACACACATAAAACAAGTAGTTTTAATATTGTTCTCTTTACTATCTTTACAACTGCAAAATAAGAGTAAATATTTAATTAAAAATATAAGCAATTAAACATTTGAAAAATTAAGCAGTAACATTTATCTTGTAACTTCACTGATATGAGATTTCATAGTATTTCTAAGACCTACTAGAATTTTCTACATTCTTGTCATAATCCCCATTGTGTGTGTGTATTTGAAGGTATACATGGGAATTTATTTGCATAACTAAGAAGTACCAAACCTACTAAACAGGAATGTTGACTTTACCCCAAACATATACCCTTCTCTTCTCCCTTATTCCTATAGATTAGTGTCATTAGCAAATTTACTAATACAACATTCTAATTTTCATATTAGAAATACATGTCAATGAACACTAATAAGCACCAAAGTAGAAGCAGATTTACTGAAGTATTTTTTTGGAGAAGTTTAGAGCTCAAATATTAACTCCAACAATAATGAAAATTCTCTTCCTAATAAAGTTATTTCTATACAATTGGTAAAAAAACAAAATGTGTGTGTGTGTGTGTGTGTGTGTGTGTGTGTGTGTGTGTGTGTGCATTATCTTATTCTGGGACTTCATACTGAAGTGAAACCACTTGGTTTCTGCACCCTGTGGAATTATAGGGACAAGGCTTCTCTTGTCTTTGATTGCACACTATAGGCAAAGGGAATCTTCTTATAGCATTTCCTTCTTTGAGGGGAGGAATTGAGAGTTTCTGTTAGTCTAACAGAGGGGCTCCCACATGCCAAGCACTCACTACTCCTGAGCTATATCTCTAATTTCTTTTGTGGTATTTGGTTTTACTTTTAACTATTGATTATTTGTGCAAAATCAGGTTTGTTTAATAGTGTTAACTAGCTAAGCAGTGTTGGTGCTCGGCTTTAATCCCAACACTCAGGAGGCAGAGGCAGGAATAGCTCTGTGAGTTCGAGGCCAGCCTGGTCTATAGAGTGAGATCCAGGACAGGCACCAAAACTACACAGAGAAACCCTGTCTCAAAAAATAATTGTTAGTTATCTCTCCATTTATTCAACAAAACTTGAAAACTTGACTGTCTTCTAACTGTGTCTTTCTCTAGTTTTTTTCTGACTGAATATTCTTTCAAGATTTTAGATTTACTTATTTTATGTTTATGAGTGCTTGCATGCATATATATATATACACTCCATGTGCCTGCCTGCTGCCCTCTGAGGTCCCAAGACAGCATCAGATCCCCAGGAACTGGAGTTACGGATAGTTGTGAGCTGATATGTGGGTGCTGGGAACTGTAATTGGTCCTCTGCAAGAGAACAGGTACTCAGCCACAGAGCCATCTCTCCTGCCCCTGACTGAAATTTTTTTTAATTTTTTAACTTTATTTCTTATGATTATGTGTGTATGTGTATAATGTGTGTGTGTGTGTGTGTGTGTGTGTATGTGTGTGTGTGTGTGTGTGTGTGTGTGTATGTGTGTGTGTGTGTGTGTGTGTGCATGTGTGCACATGTACCATGGTGAGCATGTGGAGGTCAGAGAATAAATTTATGGAATCTCTTACATCCTTCTAGTCTGCATACTAGAGGTCAAACTCAGGTCAGGAGGCTTGCATGGCAAGAGCTTCCAGCTGCCCAGCCATCCACCAGCCCCTGACTAAAAATTTTTATTTAATAAAATAAAAGTCTTCACAGAAAGTTCTATTTACATGCTAACAAAACATGTCAAGTATAACAGAAACAGGAAAATGTGCTAATATTTAGTGTACTTCATATAAAACTACAAGCTGATTTTGTGTTCAAA
The DNA here is from genome assembly GCA_902168425.1 of Peromyscus attwateri. Taxonomy (NCBI): domain Eukaryota; kingdom Metazoa; phylum Chordata; class Mammalia; order Rodentia; family Cricetidae; genus Peromyscus; species Peromyscus attwateri. The sequence continues at coordinate 22,024 of CABHPP010139037.1, read as the reverse complement.
GAACTATCATTTTGAGGAATGTATGATACATAAATAAAACCTAAATTGAAAGTATTAGGTCTGCTGAAGGAAAGGGGGAAAATACTAGATGCAGATGGGAAGGTTTCCTTTTAAGGAAATATAGAGAATGCTAAAGGGATAGTATGATTACTAGAGAATTCTACTTGTGGTGTGAACTCAAGTGGGTAGAGTTACAAGTCCAAGGCTACTTGTAGCTGGAGTTTTCCTGTGTCCACCTGGCTCCTACAACTGCTCAGACCCAAGTAAACACATAGAGACTTGTATTACTTATAAACTGCATGGCTCTGGCAGGATTCTTGCTATCTAGTTCTTATATCTTAAATTAATCCATTTCTATAAATCTATACCTTGCCACATGGCTTTGTGGCTTACAGGTGTCTTTACATCTTACTTCTCATGGAAGCGGCAGCTGGCAGCGTCTCCTGACTCCACCTTCCACTTCCCAGAATTCTCCTCTCTGCTTATCCTGCCAATACTATACTTCCTGCCTGGCTACTGGCCAATCAGTGTTTTATTTATCAATCAATCAGAGCAACATATTCACAGCATACAGAAAGACATCCCCAGCAGCTACTGATGTGGGAAATGCCCTATACCACTCTACCAGGAAAGAAGATTAACAGACTCCAAGGGCAGCACCTGGGAGATGTATTGGTGGGAGTTTTATGGCTCTTCTTTCTTCTAGGTTTCATTGTTATGGTGAAATAGAAAACAGAGTTAGAGAGCATATGGAGTGTTGTGCTTTTGAGAGGAGAAGTGAATGGACGAAGCTGTCACCACAGGATGGTGGGAATATAAAAGGACCAGAGATCCAGAGCAGTGACATAGGACATGCTGTCTGTCTGGAACTGTGATGTTATTGGCCATGAGCTCTCTCTCCAGCCTCCCTCAGTTATCCCAGTGGATTTATTATTCAAGGAGATTTGCTTGCTCAGGCTGTACCCAGCTTGTGACCTCCTGCCTAGGCTCCCAGGTGGCTAAGGACACTGATGTGTTCCATTGTGCCTCCCTTGAGAAACTGGATTTAACCAGGATTTGAGTTTTGCTCTGTAGAAAGATGGAAAGACAATGGAAATCTATATGGGATGATCATAATATGATTTTCAGGGGAAAAAATAGATCATGGTGGATTGCATATAGTATATCCTTGTAAGGTCATGGGACTGCTGAAAATAAGGTATCACCTCCTACACAATTCATTACTCTCAAAAACAAAATTTAAAGGAATTGAGATAAATTAGCTCCATTTTAACAAAGAACATCTGTACACAAGGCCTTATGGATTTTTTTTGCTTGCTTTTGTTTTTATTATCTTGCTAACAGGCATACAGAAAGAGTCAAGGAGAAAGATAGACAATAACAAATGTGAAGAATTACCACTGCAGGATGTGAGACTGAATTTAAGAATTTAATAGACCCCCAAACTGGCCTGAAAAACCAATCTATCCGTTCTAAAAAGCTCACTTAGGAAAGGCCTACTTAGCAGGAATTTATCTCAGCAGCTGGACTAGCTGCTGCATTTTCCAAACAAGAACTATAATTCTCCCTCAGTCTCCATCACAAAACACAGTTTTATTGAAGTTTCAAGGTAGGAAGAAAAAAAGCCCCATGAGTTTATGATCAAATTACTGGCAGCATGTGGTGCCAGAAATGCAATTAGTCAATGATTCCTACATAAATCTTGTTTATAGGTCAGTAAGTAATGTGAAATGTTGATGTTAAAGAGTGTTCTATTTGACACTAAATATTTTGAAGTCATGTTATTTATGAGACAAAGCAAAGAGCATTTTACATGAATGCTGACACACACTATCCAAGTACCACACTTAAATTATGAAGCAGGGCTTCAAAACACCAACATGGGAAACACAGTCAAACACAGTGCAGCACTCTACATCCAAATGTGTTAGATCAGAATCCACCAATGGACTCGAAAGAGCATTAACCTGGAATTGAATCCCAAATTTGTCTGATTCCTACTCTGCCTACACTCAGAAGATGAACACTGTCCTAGTAACAAAGGTATCACATGACTTAAGTCGGCCTGTGGGATACTATGCTGAGATGTATGAGATCAGAATGGAATCATTAAATAGACTCAGCTGAACATTGTCCTGAAATCTAATTCTAACATCTCCTGAAAGGTTTTCTTGAATTTGTAAAGAATTATAAAATACGTGACCACTTCAGTAGTGAAAGCTGTTTTCTAAACTATAAATAACTAAAGACACATTTTGACCAACCATGATTTAAAAAACACCATATTCCAAATTTTATGTTTTTTTATTTTTCTTTAAAAAGGAGCCTCCAAAACTTTATAAGCTTAAGAGTTAATTAAAATATGAAATTTCCTATCCAAATAAAATAGAAAATCTCTCATCCATGAAAAAAATGTTATGGACTCAGAGCCATGTGCAGTGTACAACTTATAGCCTGGAAAATATGATCTGATCATTTGCAAAGTGTGTCTGTTATTTGGTGCACAGAGAAGAATTTGAACAGTTAGGTGCCCTCTTTGTAGGCATTGCGTGTGTGAGTCCAGTATGTCCGGCTGGACTACTGCTGTGAGACACCGGTGCCAGTCCTGGTGCCTTGCAGGGTCTCTAGCTCAAACATTCCTCGCTCACAATACGGCACAAAGTCGACACAGTACTGTGCTACACACCCTCCAGCAGCGACCCTGCTAAAGAGCATCATTAGCTTGTAAATCACTATTCTGGGTTATGAAAATCCACATAATCACAGAATTAGAAGAATATTTAAAAATATCAGAAACAACCAAATGAAGACAGTCTATGGAAAACCCAATGACCTCCCCCCACCAAAACAAAAACAAAAACAAAAAGTTTCACCCAGGCAGCTTTAACTGCCATAGGGAAGGCGACCTCAGATGCAGTTCTGACTGCTGAAGTTCCTTCTCACTCAGAATCAAAATTCAGCTGCTGTTCATCCTGCGCTTATCGTACACAGTCAGAGTTTGCTCATCTGTTGACACTTGTGACTTCAAATATTTGAAGGTATCCCCCTGTCTCCCGGCTGAGTCAGTCCCTCTAATCCATCTCCAGGTCTATTCTCAGTAACATCCTCTCCTTGCTACGTCTTCAAGACATGAGAAAACATCATCTTCAAGTCACACATTTGTTGTTGACATGGTTAACCAGTCAAGAGCATGTGTCAAGCCACTGGAGGAAAGGGGCTCTGTCAGAGACATTTGGAATTTTAAGTGGAAAATTTCCAATTTGAACCTTGGTTGATATCAATTAATTATCAAATCTTGCAAAACTGCACTAAAGTTTCCATGCTTCCCTCCACCACTTTGTAAACATTGCTCACCATGAACATACAAATTTTACATCTCTTAGTTCTCTTTGATATGCAAGCTGTTAATATCATTTAAGTGTTTTGGGTTTTCCAAAGAAATAAAAGTCAGGAAATAGAAAACTATTGTGTTGGGTGGCAATAATTCTATATTTTCCTCATGATTCAAATTAAAGAAAATTGATGTGTACATTCTGATTCACATGGTTGCATTTTGCACATGCATATATGCACAATCAAAAATGTGTGTGTGAGCACGCACACACACGCACATACGCACGGTCTCCTGGTTGCTGGACTCTTGGTAATTACTTTCTGAGCTCTAAGCTCTGCTTCCTCCCAGCTGCATACTGAACGCTTTGCAGAATGCCTAGAGCACTGTGTTTGTCAGCAGCAATTTTCAAAAAGGATGAAGAAAAAGCATGCTGTACATTTCTGTAAATAGAAAAGTGTCTGAATATCAAGACTAAGCTTTTAGCTCGAAAGCTCTTTGATCATTCATCCATGCCCTCACTTGGACCCAAGGAAACTGAGGCCTAAGGAAGGAAATCAACTTATCCAAAATCACAAGGCTTCTTTGTGTCAGGTTCAGGCTTTGTTCCATGACTATGCTACAAACCAAGCTATTCTGTACATGGTTCATCATGAAGATTCATTGGCATCGTGAAATCATCACAAAAGGATGCCATTTCCCAAAAGATGGTCCTGGTATCTTACAAAAATCATGAGAGAATCACTTCGTGGTGAATGAGGACTGAACAAGAGTCTAAGAGATTCAACAACAGTCAGACCTCAGGTATGGTGACCCCAGTTAATGCTCTCAGTTGTAACCTGAGAAAAGCGCAACACCATTGCCCAGCAGAACAATTCTGCCTACAACAACATCCTTCACAGATGCTCTGTATTAGCAAAAGAAGTTTAAGGGCCTGGGGAGATGGTTACAGTTAAAAGTACCTGAGGCAGAGGACCTGAGTTTGGTTCCTATACACATTACATGGCTCACAATCACCTGTAACTCCAACTCTAGGGTATCCCATACCCTCTGCAATCACATGTACTCACACAACACACACACACACACACACACACACACACACACACACAATTAAAACATAACAATAAATCTTAAAAAAATAGTTCAAAATACCATTTTCTCTTGTTATAGCAAAGAATACTAGTATAATGTGCATTGAGCTAACATCTTACAATCAGGAAGAGAATTCATTCCTAGATATCAAGGGAGTAGACCCAAATAGTTTGTAGAATTTCTAAGAGCAAACTAAGCCCTGTAGAATTTACTGATAGAGATCATACTTTTTAAAATGTATGTTGAACAACCTTATAAGCTAAAGACGGATGAAAATTTCATTTGATATGAAACTGATGTAATGAAAAATGCATGAGCACTATTCATATTTAGAAAGATAAAAGAAATGCCATGATTAGATCAGGGAACAACCTTCTGTCTAAATCACAGTGATAACACTAGTCCCCCATTGTCTCCGTGCATGACGGTGTATGTGTGTGTGTGTGCACACGCGCACGTGTGCATGTGTGTCTGGCTGTCTTTGTGTTGCTATGACTTGAAAGGGAAGGGAGTCAGAATTTAATGAGTATCGAATATGTCACACAACATAGTTTGTATTTTGATTACATTATAAAGTTTAATCTACATACAACCTCACTTGCCCCGAAGTGTCGGCGCTATTAGCCTCACTTTACAAAGAAGAAATGTGAAGCTCGAGGGATTTCAGGCTCATTTCTAATGAACAGCAGTAGCTAAACTGAAATCTCCACATGTTGAGTGTCGGATTCTGAAGTCATGTATTTACATAATGAGGAGACACCACGTTTTCATTAAAGACTGATGGCTATGTTGTGATTTGTTACCTACGTTATATACTAGAGAATCTTGCCTGTCTTTTCACACTATGTATTCTATCATTCCTATATAATTATCTATAACCAACAGAAAGCCTTACTTCAAACTATCCCAGTAATATTTCATTAAAATAGTGTTCTTCTCTGAGGAAAGGCATCCTAATTATTAGAAGACTTATAAACTAGGTAAGGAGTCTTTTCTGGAAAATTCTGTTGGGACAAGGCATACTTTTATCTCAATGATCCATGTTAAAAAAGTGGAGTCCCCAGTTCATGTGGAAGATAATATGGTATACATTATGTAAGATGGCCATTATACTTCTTGCTTGAAGCAAAGACTAGCACTGCAAAACATAATTAATTCTACTACTGAATCAAAGACACAGTAGCCATCAGACATAAGTCTGTTTAAGTTCCTCCAGTCACTGAAATACTGTGGCATGTTTCCTAGATGTCATCCTTCCAAGAATCTCACATACCAAAAAGAAAAAAACCTCAAGTCTGGAAAAGATAAAGGAAAGGCTCATAGCCATTGTTCACGCCGTAGAACAAAGAGCCACAAAAAAAAATGGTTTAAGTAGTAGACATCATTTACCACATGTCTTAGTTAGGATTTCCACTGCTGTGATGAAACACCGTGACCAAAGGCAACGTGGAGAGGAAAGGGTTTATTTTACTCACAGTTCCGCATAGGAACTCAGGCAGGGAAGGACCCTGGAGGCAGGAGCTGAGAGGTCATAGACGGGTGCTGCCTACTGGCTTGCTCCCCATGGCTTGCTCAGTCTGCTCTCTTACAGAACTCATGACCTCCATCCCAGAGATGGCACCACCCACAGTGCTGGTCCCTCCTCCATCAATCACTAATGCAGAAAATTCCCTGCAGGCTTGTGGACAGCCCAATCTTATGGAGACATTTTCTTAGTTGAGGTCCCCTCCTCTCAGATGACTTCAGCTTATGTCAAGTTGACATAAAAGTATCCAACACACCACAGTTTTCAGGGACCAACAGTCTATGTACCACCAGCTGGATCAAGGCATTCACAGGCTGAAGGAAAGTCCTGGAGCTCAAGTCCATACAAGTGGCAGAACTCCCTTCCCTGTGGTTCTAAGACAGATGCAAATTGCCTTGCTGAATGGCAGCCAGAGACTGCTATCAACAGCCAGCCCAGCTCACACACCAGTTTATGACGCCTCAGACCAGATTTGGGCTCACTTCTTCAAAGACAACACAAGGATGTCTTAATGTGATAAGATGGAGCATAAACTTAATCAGGGAGGTATCACATTACCTTTGCCACAGTTTACAGATTAGAAGTGAGCCAGTCTCCATCTGCATCAAAGGGAGGGGAGGTGTTAACAAACACTGAACTCATTAAAATCACCTCAAATTGTGCCTTAGGACAGGAAGTTCTCACAGTGAATTTATTCACCCAGCTCACCTCCAATGTCAATATGCCTTTCTATTCTTCTAAATTGATTGTAGTTTCTGACATGAAGAGACTAAAAGCAAACTAAAGACTAAAGGTTTTTAATTGCTTCATGCAAAAAAAAAATTATGAAATAGCAAAATCACCATGCACCTAATTCTTTTCAGTATTTTGATGATATAGATAACCCCTTATGATTAGCTACTTTATGATATTAAATTCAGTCAGTGTTACAAGCCATGAATTGATGGATCCAAATACCAATATAAACTGCCCAGAGCTGGTAATCCTGCAGCGTCCAGAAGGCAGTATCTCCCTGGCACTCTCAGAGCACAATGATACAGTTGTCCTAAAACTGTTTGACCAGAAACATTCTCTTTCCAGTTCAGTTAACAAAAATGGAAGATTTCTAGCAATCAATGAATATGAAAACAACATTATTTGTAAACATTTCAGGAGGTAGCATTGTCTCCTCAAAATTGCTTTTATGATTTTTATTTACCTGGGAGAAAGAAAGAAAAGGAATTATTAACTTTTTTAGCTGTTTTAGAGAAAATCTACTGTGGGTGTGTGTTCTGAAACAATTTTTGTCACAGTTAATGAGAGGAAAGTAATGAAGTTGTCCACCTACTGTGCACCTAGAGAGTATGCTAGGCAATCGTCATACCCCTTAATCATTGACACGGGAAAGGAGGCTCTGAAATTATGAGTAATTTCGAAACATTTGTCTAGCATTTATCCTTGTGGCACAGTGTTCACCAGCACTGATTTTTAAATCCAGATTTGCTGCTGTTTATCCACAAGCTATCATCAAAAAGGTAGGAACTTTAAGTGCTTTAAGTGGGGGACAAAATTAACTCTTCATGATGGGAAAATATGTAAACTTGAAGGGAGCAATTTTTTTAAAGTCCAGTATTGGAAATTTGCAGAGGAAAACATACAGGTAACAGCAAATGGAAAGGGCATATTTGTAGTCATGAATGTAAGTCACCAACAAATGTAGATTCTGATGTACATTGTGTTAAAATAATTACATTTGTTATGAAACTGTCAAGATTATGGAATTTCACGCAGGTATATATGTGTGTATATACACACACAGAAATATAATCCATATATATAAAATCAGGTAGAAACATATTGTTCCTCTAGAAAAATTCAAAGATCTGATAACATGACATATGAGTCCCCCTTAGTGCTGACAGACCTATCTACTTAGTCAAATTAGCAAATCATTTTAAGATAATATAAGAACAAAGCAAATAGTAATGAATGTCCTAGAAGCATTCAAAGTCAGGTAAGAATCCCTCTCTTTGGCCTTCTTGTCCCAAAATGAGTCATAGAGTCAAAAAATTAAGAAAGTGATAATATTATAAGCACTATTCCAACCTATTCCTTTCATGGGACAAAATGAAATGATTCCATTCTGTAAGGCTGGGATTGTGCACTGTTACGCAAATAATAGTACCTATTTTATATAGTTCTAACGTCTGTACTGTTGAGTTTCTCTCAACAATGAAAGTAGAACCTGGTTAAAAGACAAGCTTTGGAAGTTAAAATGTGGTGGCACTTTCAAAAAAACAAAAACAACAACAACAACAAAAAAAAAAACTAAGGCTTTCAAATCAAAAGAAAAACCCAGAGTCACCCGTTAACATTACCAAGAATTCATTTGCCATTCACCCACTCAATGAAAGCCTTTTGGGGCTCCCATCTGTCATAGGATTTGAGGAAACAGGGCAAAGACAGATTAGGTGATAGCATTAGTCTGGGACATTAATTTATTCATTCATCATAGTCTGGGAAGTTCATTCATTCTTCATAGGCCTTCTGTTTCATTGTGCCATTTTTTGCAAATTATTTGGCCATAATCCACATACTATAGCTGCCTGGAGCATAGTGTGTAGGTATCAAGAACTGAAATCCACATTAATTTGAAATAATGCCCCAAAGTCAATGTCAAATGATTAAGAAGACAGATCGAATGTCAGATTCAGAAACTCAAGACTATTTCAAAGACCAATGTACCACCATGCATCGTCTCCCTTCCCACAGTAATTGCAGACTTCCAACTTTAGAAAAGCTCTTAGCATTCCTTAGACCATACCCTTCCCAGATCTCCTTGGATCCAGATCTGGTTCTAGAGAATGAGTGAGAGCAAAAGGAAATATGAATGTGTAGATCATCTCTTCACAAATTGCTCTCTGTATGATCTTTCTTCTTGATATGAAATGAAGTGGGATCCCCAAGGCTTTGGCCAGGTGAGGAAGAATAATGCTATGAAGATCTCTGTGTCTCTGTGAAATGGTTATCCAGTTCTCTGGGCAACTCTGATTCAAAAGGAAAGGAGAACATTCAAGACAAAGCTATGAACGAAGTGAGAAATCTGGCTTATCACTATAGGTCCAGTATCCAGCACAGCATCTGGATCACAGTAGGTGTGACATAAATATTTATTAAATTGTAATGAGTAGAATAAACCTGAAGAGGATCCTGACTTTAAGGAAAAATTAAGACAGAACAGGAGATATACACAGAACAAGAGTAAAGAATGGCTTCATATTTGTGTCTAATTAATGCACATTCTGCCAGCTCTTCAGCTGTAGATTATGTTACATATAAAAACAAAAACCTCCTTATGTTGACAAAACCTAAAAGTTCTTTTCCTAGCATGTTTCTGGTTAACCAGGAAAAAAAATAGACATCATGCTAAGCTTGTTAGCAAATACAGGTAAGACTATCAGAGAACTTTAATTGTATTTCATTATCATTCCAAACTAAGTTATTAATAGATATTTTGAATAAATACAGTAGTAGTTATCCAAATTTCTTCAAAGAGACCTCAAATCACTTCTTTTCTGGTGTGTTTAAGGCAATAGCTTCGGTTTATGTACACAAAGCACACATTATATAGAGAGCTGCAACATGTGAGCATTTGTATAGATTGAATTAAATGTTAAAAGATCTCAGTCCTAGCAATAGGACTATTAAAACAAGCATGTATTATGTCACAATGATTATTTTTACATGCTTTTGAGTAGCAATTAGATAATATTGGTGAAATACAGAAAGGCTACTATTTAATAAGCCTGGGATTTTACATTGCTGATATAAACACATACTATTTTACATAAATAGTAATTAATAGTAATTAATGTAAAATAATGGGCATTTAAAAATCTTAGCTATGTTAGTGCTCTCTGAGCAAAATTGCTATGGTTTGGGTAGCAGCTCTCAATGTTCGTGCTGTAAAGGCTCAGTTACCAGCCTGTGGCACTATTGGCCTAGTGGGGGGCTTTTAGATTACCAAATGTGATTTTCAATGACGAGAGTAAAACACGCTCTTTATTTCCCTGCATCCTCCACTTCCTACCATGGTAGACCAGAGGTAAAAAGCAATAGAGCCAACTAATCATAGGCAGGAACAACTAAAACTGGGAGCCAAAGGCTTGGAAGGAGGTTCAGCCGGCAGAGAGATGAGTTCAGATGCCTAACAGCAGCAAAATATAATACATTCATATATATATTTTAGGTCAACCTATATTATAGATTCTCAACCTGTGTGTTATGACTTCTCAGAGTCAAATGACCCTTTCACAGGGGACAAAACAGGGGACAATTATCATATATCCTGCATATCAGATATTTATGTTATAATTCATAACAGTAGCAAAATTACAGTTATGAAGTAGCAATGAAAATAATTTTATGGTTGGGGGTCACCAGAACATGAGGAACTGTATTAAAGAGTCACAGCATTAGGAAGGTTGAGAACTACCCTATAATACCAGTGCTGGCTAGGGTGGGGATGAACCTGGAGATAGGCAGTCCCTGGCAGTCATTGGTCAACAGAGCCAAATGGGTAAGTTACCTGTTCAGTGAGAGAACCTGCCTCAAAAAATAAGATGGGGAGTGATTGAGGAAAACACCTAACACCCACCCCAGACCTCCAAATATATACACTTGCACACACTAAATACATACAACACAGAAACACAAACACACAAGCACACATACACACACACACACACAGTATTTAAAAAAATACTATGAGCCAAAATAAACTGTTTGTATCTCAAGTATATGTTACTTTACTGGGAAACTGACACAGTAGTAGAAGAACAGTATTAGAAATTAAGAAACTAACAAAAACACTTTTAGCAAGAAAAAATTTACATTTCAAAGTCAATGAAGTCCAAAGCCACCCATTATACTCCAAAGGACTGTCATACAAAGATGTTTCCTTTGTCTTCCTAGGGAACAGATGTTTATCAAGCTACAGCAGGTTGGATTGCAATAAACCCACGGCAAGTTGAAAATATCCTAAGTTGAAGATGCATTTATTGCATCTAATCAACCAAACATTGTTGCTTAGTAGCACAGGACAGTTGGACAGCTGTGGTTCATTGTCTCTGCTCAGCACTGTGAGCAAGTGTGGTACCTCAGATCTCTATCTGCATAAAAGATCAAGATCAAATAAAATTTCCCCATTGTAAGGCACTTTATATATTATATAATCTATGATATGTATCTATATCATAGATTAAATAATCAAAAATCAGAAGTTGTCTGCATCGGAGATTGTCTCTCCTCTCTCACTACCCCTCCCTCCCAACTTCCAAAGCTGACAACTATCTATAAATCCTACATAAACACTGAGGTTTATAATTTCTTCTCAGAAGTTCAAAGCATGCTTTACGTGTACAGTGAACATGGTGATAGTTATTTCCATAAAAATGGAGAAGGGAACATGGGAACATGGGCAGCAGGTGCAAATGTGGTTTTTATTATTAGTACACCTCTGATGCCAAGACTTCAGAATGAAAATAAATTAACACAACATTACAAACATATAATGTGCTGTCAAATGAAAGCAGACTCCTGAAGACGGTGGAGAAGGATGGCACAATGCAGACACAGCTGAGTCCCGGCTCCTCCACCAAGGAGACTCATCTCCCTCCAAGCTCAAAGATGCAGGAGAGGGGACAGTACAGAAAGCGCTCTGTGATCCGTGGTCTCTGACATTTTCCCTAATTTCCTTTTCCATTTCCTGAGCTGGCCATGAGGTGCAAAGTTTGCTCCCATCCGGCCCTGCTGTGACAGGCAGCCAGAGGCTTGAAGCAACTGAACTGCTAAGAAAATATACTCTTTGTCTCTATAGTGGAGACTTCCCAATCCAATCAAATTTCCATCTCTGTTTGACAGGAAAGTGACATTATTGAAGACATTTTGAACAGCTTATCAAATATGATTCAATGCCAGCAAAAATAAGTGCTATTCTCAAATTTGGCTTTTCACAAAGAATTATTGCTTCTTTTCAAAATTAATCTCATTAGCCCCTTCCTCTGTCCCTGGAAATTATTCTGTAGCAGTCTTCATTTCTCTGCCTGGGCTCTTTTGTCTTTGTTTCTCTCCAGGAATATTCTGCTCACTTTGTGTTCTCCTTTGTCTTTTCTTCCATTCTTCTTCCTCTTTTTCTGTCTGGCATCTGTCTCTCCCATTCTGTGTCCTCCTGTCCCTGACACCTGCTGTCTTTCACACAAGCATGCCCTTTAACACCCAGAATTCCTTCTCTGGTGACAAACAGACTTTTCTGTCGTTAAACAGTGTAGACCTCCTTTATCTGTGAGGACTCAGTTTGTACCACTAAATTCACGGTGAAGAATCAGACTTCAGAAATACAAGTGGAAGCAAGGACACTCCGTGCCTTAAGGAGCTTCCAGTGCAGAAGAAAGACAGGGGTGTAAAACCGGTGTGAAACTGGCCCAATGGAGAAAAGCTCATCGAGAAGCTGCTGGGAGGGGCGCTGCTACACTGAGCGAGATTTAGCGAGAGAGCAGACACTTGAGCACAAAAGCTGAGAAGCCCTGGGGCTTGTCCCTTTCCTGGGCACACTAGCCTCCTGCACAGTTAGACTGTGGCTCTGTGGCTGAGTTCCAGCCAGCAGGAGGTAAGCAGAAGAGAAATGTCACTTCCGGGCCTCGTCCATAAAGGTTCCTCCACGGTTTTATTCCCTTCTGGTCGTTTGGAGTCTCGGAAGCTTGGCCACCGTGTTGTCCCTTAGATGACTAAACAGAACGGCGAGTCCCCTGCCCCCGTTTTCTTTCCCCTCTCTGCCTGATAAGGAAACAGTAAACTTCTACCGTATTGAAGCTTCCATCCGTCTTTTAAAATTTGTCTGCAGCCGTTAGGATCCTGACGTATGTATAAGGATTGGAGGGTGTGAGCAAGTCACCCAAGAAAAGCGATGCTGTATGTGTTCATCTCTTCCCTGGATGTTTGACCCTGTGTATTCAACTCTATATCCTCTTGGCACATCACAGCTCTAAAATGAATCAATCCCTCAATAAATACTTATTTAATGAAAATATACTGATGAGATGTCACAGAAACAATCTTACCCAATCTTACTTTGTGTGCGTATATGATATCTACATGTGTGCACATATGTGTGCAGATGTACTTGCTGGTGTAGCCACACGTGGAGGCCAGAGGTTGACAGTAGGGGTCTTTCCTTATGGCTCTCTGTGTTGTTTTTTGAGACACGATCTCTCATTGAACCTGGAGCTTACCGTTATCTAGCCTGGCGGGTGAGCAAGTCCCTGGGATCCCTGGTGTCTGCCAAAGCACTTGGGATACAGAAACAGGCCACTGAGCTCAGCTTTTTAATAGACGATGGGGATCTATACCCAGGTCCACACACATAAATAGCAAGTACTTCAACGAAGAAACCATCGCACTAGCCCCACCTTTTTATACTGTTTTATGTTTTTCTTTGTTTCAGATGGACAATGAGTATGAACAGCTACCATTGTTTGCATTTTATTCATTTTATTCAGCCTACTCATTTTTCTCCAAATACAAAAATATTCACTGTGTACAAAGCACTGATAGACTGACCTCTGATAAATGGCCTTACACTTTAACTGTGAAATTGGCGTTTGGGTGCAATTTTCCACCCTTTTGACACTAATGGTCCACATGCTGTGATGATGACCACATTCTGTCTCCCACCCTTATGCTCTGAATGTGGAGTTGTCTGTAAATATGGACGCAATCCTTGTGTTTTCTTTGTAATGACTCTTTAGAATATAATGTGTGTCTCTCTTATTTAATGTCATCAGATCAAGTTTAAATTGGTATGACATTTGTTAAATGGTTTGAAAGATCAATTTTGTTATTACCAGCTCATTCTTTAGATAGACCAGTGACATAATTATTATAATTATTACATTAACACTTATATACAATCGTATCTATTACGTAGCTATCATGCTAGATTCTAAGTACACCGTGATAATTATTGCATTAATACCTTTGAATAACCTCTGAAATTGGGTTGTCATGTTATTAATTTGGTACACAATGTTTATACATGTAATGTTGAAGTATGTTATAGGAAACAATTCAATATTTAAGGTGTTTCCATTATGTACCAGGAATTTTCAAAATTGTTTGAATGTAAATTTTAACACAAATCCTAATTATGATAAAATCACACCCTAGCAGCAGGCATTTAAACAGCAATAAGAATATAAATAATTGCAAAAGAGATGTCATGTCGGTACAGGTGAGAGAGCAGACCCTTTTGCTGAGCAGTAGAGAAGGTGGAATGGGGGTAACAGAAGACATTCTCACAGCCAAAATTGGAAGAGAAGGCGTTCACCCCAGGAAACAGAAGACACATCACACGCCTCAAGTGGGAGCAAAATGGCTTTCAGAAGGAGAAATCTAGACGGCTGGCTGGAGGCACCTAGATCTCAGCTCCTCTTCCCCCACCCCATCCCCCAAAAAAAGATTCTAAGCAAGAAGTGTGTATCCAAAGAGCATAGTAAGAAAGAGAAGAGGTTTTGTAATCTGTCTCCCTTGCTGTAACGGACGAGGGTGAAAGACAGTCCCCCAAATCTCTGTCCCTGTGAATGATGCTGGCAAGTCTAACTGTTGGGAAGCTTCCCAATCCACACAGGCTTGAATTTCACTTCTTAAAGTGACCTGAAATCTCACACTAGCCTTGGTTTGGGAAGGACTTCATGTCATCTTCCCAGAAGACACCCAGGGTATGAATGGACAGTAAACTTGAAAAGTGAACTATGGTCTGAATTTAGAGCCTTCACTATATGGGTCGGAAACCCTGGCATTGTACCACCCAGGTGCCCCAAAGTATTCTACTGCTTTCTCTCAGCACACATCTTCCTCAGAGACCCAACTAGGCTTCCGAGTGTCAAATCTGCTGCCTGTTCTGCATTCTAGCATTCAGATGCTGCCAAATGGGAAGGAATGAAGGACACCACTCTCAAGAACACAAGAGATCAGAATGCTTGTCCTCTGAGACAGGAGCACCAGGAAAGAAAGAATCTCAGCCTTTGGAACTGCCTCCAACAGACTGGCCTGTGAGGCTTTTTTTTTCCTTATTGTTAACTGACATATGAGGCCCCGGGCCACTGTTGGCTGTGCCATCCCTGGCCAGGTGGCATAAGAGAAGTATTAAAAGAGCAATTGACCAAGGCAGGGGGCACAAACCAGTGAGCAGCACTCTTCCATGCTTTCTGCTTCAGCTCCTGCCTCCAGGTTCCTGTTTTGAATGTCCTGACTTCCCATGATGATGGACTATAAAATCTAAGCCAAATAAACCCTTCCCTCCCCAAGTTCTTTTTGATCAGAGATTTACCACAGTAACAGAGACTCAAAGCAGCCCAGTAACCAAACAGCATGATTATTGACATAAAAACAGACACACAGGCCAGTGGGACAGAAGTACAAGCCCACCCCTCAACTCATTCTTGACAAAGGCACCAAAAGCACCCATCAGAGAAAGAACAGTCTCTTCAACAATGGAGGAGAGGGCTGACACTTGATCCTTATCTCTCTCATCCTGCATAATAATAAACTCAAACGCTTCAATAGCCTAAATATAAGACCTGAAACTGAAATTACTGGGAGAGAGCGTCAATACATTGATAACGGTGACAGTTTTCTAAATCAGATCTCCAAAGCTTAGCAAAGACAAGACAATCTAAGCACAAGCTTCCACACAGGGGAAAAAAGTCAACGGAGTGGAGAGACAGTCTACAGACTGGAGAAATCCATTTAACATCTATTCACTAGGCAGAGACAGAGGGTTACCATCCAGAACACACAAAGAACAACAAGAAAAAAATAAATAAAACCTTAAAAGCAACCCAATTTTAAAGTGAAAAGGATACAAGTGGGTGCATCTCAAAATGAATAAATACAACTGGACAATAAATAAAAGACTTTATGATATTAGCCACTAGGGTTACAAATCAAAACTATTGTTAAATTCCATCTCACTCCAGTTACAGCAGCTATTATCAAATTAACGAAAGAAAGAAAGAAAGAAAGAAAGAAAGAAAGAAAGGAAGGAAGGAAGGAAGGAAGGAAGGAAGGAAGGAAGGAAGAAAGAAAGAAAGAAAGAAAGAAAGAAAGAAAGAAAGAAAGAAAGAAAGAAAGAAAGAAAGAGAAAGAAAGAAAGAAAGAAAGAAAGGAAGGAAGAAAGAAAGAAAACACATGAGCTGAGGAGAAGGTTCCACTCCATCTGTAAACCTCTATAAAGTAATTGCCGTGAGAAACTGGGTCCAGCCAGTATCCACATTAAAAACAAACAGACAACAACCAACAAACACACAGAACACGGGGAAAGCAGGGGCACACAGACCCCTGGGCTCACTGGCCAGCTACCCTACCCTAATCAGTGAGCCCCAGACCCCAGCAAGAGACCCTGACACAAAGACCAAGGTAGGGCTGAAGAGAAGGGTCTGTGGATGAAATGGAATAGTGCAAGTGAGAGGACCTGAGTGTGAGTCCTGAAAAATGAAAAACCCAAGGCAAAGCACAAGTGTGTAAGCCCAGTACTCGTAGGAGGAGATGTGAGGCAGAGACGGGAGAATCCTGGAAATTCCTAGAAGAGGTAGCCTGGTGTACATGATGGAAAAACACAACAAGGAAGATCGACCTCAGACAAGATGGAAAGTGAGGATTGATACCCAAGGTTGTCCTCTGACCTCCACAAGTGTACTATGGTATGTCCATGCTCACATTAATACACATGGATGTACATATGCACATGTGCGTGTGCACGCGCGCGCGCACACACACACACACACACACACACACACACACGGCAGTATTTCTTGTTCTTTCATATACTAAATCCCACTAAAACATATATATTAATCTGTGTTAATTTTTTTTAAAGTACCCAAAGTATTACACTGGCTAGCACATTTTGGAACAATTACGTGTGTCATTCTAAAGTGTTAGAATTTGTTCTGTGGAGGCACTGTCCTCTCTGTGCAGTGTGGAAGCATGGGGTGGGCATCCGTTAATTATCCAAACTACTGAGGATGGTACTAGAAGCCTCCACCATAGGACATAAAGAAAACACCTACAACATTTGATAAATTCTAAATGATGTAACTAAGCTGTTAGTGATTGCCAGACAAGAAATACACAGTGAAGAGCAAGTAAGAGCAAGTTTCGGTAGATCACAAATTCATACATAAAATATCAGTGAAATGAAGTGAGGAACTATGAACACAAAAATGATTATGGGACTCAGAAGTAATGTGGCTAGTAAGACAAATGTTGGAGAGGTCAGGCATAAACAGAGATGAAAATCTCGAGGAAAAGAACATTGTGAAAATGCAGACATTGAAAGGGCAATGGAAGATGGCCATCAAGACAGACGCATAATGCCTGGTCATAGAGGCAGGAGATCAGGAAGCAGCCAGCTTCAAGACCAGCTAGTGTTGCCATTCACTTACAGCCGACACTGTTCATGACACTTGTCACCACATTTTCGTGCGTCCCACTCTTGCCTGGTTCTTGATATCTGCCTCCATACCTCATACAGATTCAGAAATAATATCTGATATTAGTACTTGTTTTTCTAGCTCCTGCCCCTGGTGGGTGTGACATGTTCTCCAGTGGGTGATGTCCTTTCGGATGGTTGGGGAACCCTTAGTTGGGAGCCACAAGGAGCAGGTGGGCCACTGTGTTCAAGTCTTGAGGTTCTAGAGTACAACTCCACTTCCTGTCCACACTCTGCTTCCTGATTGTGATCAGCCACCTCACTTTCCTGCCACCATGCCTTCCCATCAGGACGGGTTATGTCCCTTCTCAAGTGAGGAGCCAGAACAAACTGTTCTACCCGGCAGTCCCTTTCGCAGGTACTTTGTTATAATGAATACATTCCTGCTCACAGTCTTTGCCCTCCACAACTTTGGCTTTCTGGTTATTAAACTATAAAAGGTCCTGCTCCTTAGGACTGGCCACAACCCAGGCCAGTTAATAAGACTGAAAACTAAGACATATTTCCATAACGCCGGGTATTAGAACCTTAGCAACTCTCTATCTGTGCTTCTAGCTCTATCTTCAGACAAAATAACTGGAAGCCTCACACATGCTGGCCCCTTCACAGTCCAATTCCAAACCCCATTTTGAAATTCAAAGGAAATAAGAATTAATACTTTGAAAGTGTGATGGTTAATCTTGTTTGAAAACCTGACTGCATCTGGAATCAACTAAAACACACTCCCATGAGGAATTTTCTTGATGACATTATTTGAAACAGGAAGACCCACCTAAATGTAAGTGACACCTTTTGGTGGCATCCCAGATTAAAGGACATGGAAAAGGAGACTTCGCTTTTTGCCTGCTTGCCTACTAGATGGCATGTTCATCCATCCTACTGCTGTGGCACTCCTTTGCCAATATAACACCAACTTCTTCAAGAAGTTCAATGTAGCCAGCAGCTCTCCAGCCACCCTCCAAGCCTTCGGCTCCAGACTGGGAGTGCTGAGATGTGCAGCCTTGTGGACCAAGCAACTACCAGATTCTCAGCCTCTCCAGTGTGAGACAGCCATTGTCTCACCCTGCCCAAACGACGTTTGTTCTGTTTGTCCTGTTCCTTAGAGAGCCCTGAGTAATGCAGACTGTATCCATGTCCAGACATGACACAGAAGTTGAAAATGAAGGGTGAAAAGGAAGTCAGTGGATTAGCTAGAAGAAGCATAGGAGGTCGCCCACAGCTGTCTCAAGTCTCCTTCTCCATCTGCCATATTGTTACAGGATTGGGACCGTTTGTGAAATGAGAATGAAGAACTGTGGATGCACGAAATTCCTATCATTCTATCAAAAACCTTGATTATGAAAGGAGTGACAGAAAAGTCTTTTAGGGGCAAACAAAATCTAAATGACTTGTTTTTTGGTAGAAATTTGTAGAGAGGTCTTCTATAGGCAGGGAGAGAAAGCTTCTGTTGATTCTGTGCAGAGGTGGGAGAGGAGGGCCTCACAGACACAGGTGGCAGCCATGCTGGGGCATTCTTCACGGAGGACCACACTGAGCAGGGAAGGCTTCAGATGTCGATGAAGAAGGAGAAATGAAGCCCTCGCTTGTTTCAGGCCATATGTTTTCTTTGGAAAGAAGGAGGCAAGGCCTTCTGCACATAATGGAGTGAGGAAATGAAATTAGAGGCTCGCAGGGAAGTTGTAAAAGGGTTGTAACAGCCACCGTGGGAAATGGTAGGGGAAGCTGAGGAGACACAGAAGTGAAAAGGCCGCTGAGCAAGAACGAGAGCCCAGCTGAGGATGGAGCTCATAAACCCGTAATGGAGAAAATCAGCGTGACTATACGATGCTCAGCTGGCTGAGCCTTCCAGGAAGAGTGGGAAAGCAGCCAAGCGGGATGAGAGCTTGGAAAACAGAACTGCAGACAAGATAGAGAGAAGAGGAAACCACATTTGATGGTGTGTGTCGTCCAGCCTCATGATGCCAAGGTTAGGTAGGGGGAAAAAGAAAGCAGCAGATGAGCAATGGTCTCAGATCAAAGAAAAACTTTGACAGACAAGGTCCATGAAGACACATTGAGAGGAATGGGTGAGAGAGAAGCTTCCTGGAAGAGGGTATTTATGCCAACATGAAAACAATTTGGCTTGTAATTTTCCTCTCCTCCTCAATTCTTTCCGTCTTAGGACTCTCAAACCACTATGCCAGGGAATTGTTTGGCAATGTTATTATCTGTATTTATCGAATCTGTTACATTGTTGTGGTTTCCAGTGTACAGTTTTCTAGGTAAATTCTCTTTCCTTTGAAATCTGAAGTTCATTCACTTTCAACCACTTGTCCACTTCATGGTTTGCTGCTATGGGTGAGCCCAAAGAAAAGGTTTTTTAAATATACTTGGGATTTGAGCCACCTTGATTGAGAATAAAGTTTTTGAGTTTTGTAAATGGGCATAATTAAATCTTTTGTGTAAAACATTTTAATGGCAATGTAAAAATATCAACAAGGAAGAGCACAGTTCAGAGAAGTGTAGAGTACACATGTCAATGACTAGAAGGAACCCATGCCCAGTGAAGTGGGCAAGCACCTTTTCTGATGCTGACTTAGGCTCTCCCATGGTAGACAGGAGCTTAACATGCAATGATTCAAGGCTGAATTCATAACTTGTGACAGGTAAAGTGAAAAGCACTTGACAGGGTCAAATATTTTAAATAAATTTAAATTCCATTGCAGAAGAGGATGTGAATCTGGAGCTGAGAGCAGAGAGCACACAAAGGGAATGCTAGGGCTGTCACTCTGTCTTCCAAACGGAGAGATGGAAGATGTCACTCCTTTGTCCTCAGCTCCTGCAGTCAAATCCTAGATGAGCAAGACAGCCCAACGCTAATAAACAGAATGTCATGTTGTAACAGGCCAGAGGCATGCCTCTGCAGGGAGAGGGAGCCAGTGCCTCCCTCTGAGCTTTATCAAAAGAGCCTTTCAGCACTGGCATCTTCAGTTGCAATGTTTATAATTCCGTATCTTCTCTTTTTTTTTTTTTTTTTAAACAAGCAAGCCTTGTCTGCAGGTAGAAAGGACAGGGCTCCTGGAGTAAATGAAACACCACAATCTGAGGAAGGGCAATTGCCATCTGTTACTTAGCATCATTCAGTTGCACTGATGAAGCTGTGTCCTTCCCATGAGGAACGTTGACTTTTCTAAGATAAACTGGGTAGTGCAGAGGTTGGCATATACATAGCATGTGTATATACAGGTTAAATATTATACATGATGGATGCACATTAATCCTAAAAATTATCCGGGATTTATGCACCAGATAAAGGAACACGGTGACCACACAGTGATTTTATTTTCAAGATGAGTGTTTGTTTGTTGAGATAGGGAGGACCTTATGTCACAAGAATCAACGTCACTTAGCCATCCCATCTCGGGGACTGAAAAAGAAGTTACAAATAAATACACAAAGAATTAACTAATTATCTCCTCTGACAGAGACATTGGAATTTACCCCAATAAATGATTTTTAAGGAAGCCAAACATCTGTAACTGAATAATTATTTATGGAAGTACACATGAATACTCTTCACTTCTGCTAAAAAATGTGTTTAGACTACAAATTCTTGTTAATTTTTAACCCCAGGATCATAAATTAATTAAAAATTAACTGAAGAATAATGAAGTTTGGAATAATTGTCTATTATACACCTTAAACCCAAATATAAATTTTTAGATAATATTCTACCAACCTCATAAATATCACCTATCACTTGACATTATATATTTACACGTATCAACTCCCATGCTTTATAGTCAACACAAAATATAGGTATTATATATATTTTATAACTATGTGTATTTGCCTTTAAGCATTCTTCCATCAAACTTCTACGTATTATTTCTCAAAGTACTACATTTTCTCTGTGAAAGCAAGAAATGTTATTTACAAGTCTTATTCATTAATCAAGGAAACTGTAAGTAGATATTTGTAGTCAAACTTATACAAGGAGCCAAGAAGAACAGCAGAGGTGGAGGGAGAATAAAACACCTTACCCTGTCCTAGTCCACTTAGGTGCCACCGCCTCAACCCTCTCACAGGTATGGAGACAATGTGTGCAGCTCAAGGCACCTTATTAAGAAGGCTGCCATTGAGGACTGAAAAATGAGTGGAAAATAATGGGTGCAGAATGTGTTGGTATTCCGCATGCAAATGAGACACTGATTGCTTCCCTGGTCAAGGGCTAAATATAAATGTGTGATTAAAGCTGAGTCACTTAGAGTAATGGCTCATTAGAAGCTGGAAGAAATGCACCGTAGAAGCGTGAATGATGCTTTCCGAGACAAAATAAAATCACCTGGGAACCATTGAGCAAGTCTCTCTTGTGCTATTCAGGAAGTCTGAGACTTGGGAAAACACTCTGTATGGTTTGACCCATCTCTGCTCTTGCCCATCAACCCCATCTCCATAAAATGTCCCCACTCAAATTCTGACCTTAAAGATGACTGTCTTGCTCTGTGTACATTTGTAAATTGTGTTGTGGTTTAATTTGCTTGTTTGTTTTGTGAGACAGGGTGTC
>CABHPP010139036.1:0-40738 GCA_902168425.1 Peromyscus attwateri | reverse complement strand
CTGAGAGCAAGCAACTTCTAACTCTATAGAAATGACCAAAACAACTGGCTGCCTAGACAGTCACACCAAAGTTTCTTTGCAACATTGGGGCATCCATCTTTGGCCTTCAGGTCTAGAATATCAGATATACTTTTTGTGAAGCAGGAATTTCAAAGGACTATCCTATCTTGTCTTCGTAAAGTTTCAGCAGTTGCCTTTTTTTGTCCTGTTTGTCAAATTTGGACAGCATACTGCCAGCAGTTGAGGCAACGGAAGTTTCTTGCCCAGTGGCTAACTTTGCCAGAATGAACGCAAACTCCACATGGAGGTTCTTCAATGCCCATCATACTTTTTGGAAGTAAATTGGTGTTGCCAGGAGCAGATATGTCTCACTGTCATAAAAAGCCTTATGTTATTTTTTTATTTTTTTATTTTTTTTGGTTTTTCGAGACAGGGTTTCTCTGTGTAGCTTTGCGCATTTCCTGGAACTCGCTTGGGAGACCAGGCTGGCCTCAAACTCACAGAGATCCGCCTGACTCTGCCTCCCGAGTACTGGGATTAAAGGCGTGCGCCACCACCGCCCGGCGCCTTATGCTATTAAAACATCTTAAATATCATATTCTATAGATTTCTGAAGTGTTTGAAGACTACTTATCTATTTAAAATATCTCTATTTGACCTTGAAAACATACCTAATGTGACTATAAGTTTAATTATTATAGATGACTACTAACATGCATTTCTTAATTATCCTAAATAGTTTGTAATAATAACTTTCAAGGACTAGAAATGTATATTACATTCTTAAGTGAGGTGCATTCATACAATACCTTAAATAAGAGTAGAAACATACATACAGTATAACAAAAATAACCTTAAATTTGTATCATTGTATAAAAATCCATATCAATGTAAAGTATTTGAGACTAACAGTTGATTTTTAATTTAAAAGTAGATTCAATAATCTACCTTTTTATCCTATCATTCCCATATCCCCATTTTTATTTTCAGAAAGAGATCTTTGAATCCAACCTCCCTTGTTTAGTTTTCTCCCTTACCCTGACCAGTAATAATTTACAACCAACCCAATTAAATGATGAAAAACATTCATAACCCACTAAATGACCAAAAAAACCCACCCACCCCACCTCTTGGGAATGTGGGTGTCATGTTCTCTATACTGCTTCTTGTTGTCTGTGGATGATGACATCTTTAGGGGACCCTGAGAAAATCAGAATAATGGTCAATTCCTGGGAGAGCCAGCTGTATTATTTTTTTTCAGTCTCTGTGTGATGGGAAAGTGTACAGCTTATCTTAAGTCCTGGCTGGTATTGTCTGTGGAGCTGGACCATATCAGCTAGAAGCTCTGAAGTTGCTCTGGAAGGATTTTGAGGATGCTGCAACAGAGGCATACAGAGAGGCTGGATCACCTGGGCTATTTCTCTTCATTGGTGTCTGGTACCTTTTTTCTGAAAACACACAAAGTTTTAAAGGTAATATATATATGTGTATTACCACAAATATGGAATGTGTTGTATGCCCAAGTCAGCTAAAGATGTTTTTTTGTTTTATATTTGAGCAAGTAAGTCTTTTTGACTACATAACCAAATTGTAATACAAATCTCTATCCATGCTGTATGAAAGGATGGCATGTAATATTAAGAGTCATGAGAACTCTGTAGCTAATAAGATTTATCATGTCTCATCCAGTCTCAGAACTGTTCCCAAGTCAAGGGATGAACACATACATCACCTGTCTTGTAATTTTTCTTGTTTTTTTTCTTCATGCCTGTAGCCAAGATTTTCAGGAGGTCTCCCCCAGTCAAATCTGGTCTTTATTAATTTTGAAGAAATCCATAGCTTTTTGTTTTTTGTGGGAACAAAAGCAAAACCTTTTTACCCAACGCAACACATTTTCTCATTTCTATTCTTTTTTTTTTTTTTTTTTTTTTTTTTTTTTTTTTTTTTTTTTTTTTTTGGTTTTTTGAGACAAGGTTTCTCTGTGTAGCTTTGCTCCTTTTCTGGAACTCACTTGGTAGCCAAGGCTGGCCTCGAACTCACAGAGATCCGCCTGGCTCTGCCTCCCGAGTGCTGGGATTAAAGGCGTGCGCCACTACCGCCCGGCTCATTTCTATTCTTAAAACATTCTTAAGACATGCAAGGTGGTTTAATTTAGCAGTTTCCATAATCCAACGACTCTCTGCAGCTACTGATCTGTTCATTAGCATTTAAAAAAATTAAAGTCAACAAATCACCATACAGGATCCAGACACCCTGTATATTTCCCTTGTTTACTTGACTTTTCCCATTTATATTACTTTACTCTCTCTTTAAAGACTTTATTATTTTCAAACTACTTTTTACTGATTGTCTATACCTGTAGCTGGAAATTTCCCTGTGCCCCATCTGTTCCCACAGCCACTCAGTCCCAAGTAAACTCTCAGACACTTATATTAACTACAAACTGTATAGCCTATGGCTCAGGCTCATTATTAACTAGCTCTTATAACTTAATTAAACCCATTTCTATTAATCTATGTTTTGCCACATGGCTTCGTGGCATTACCTGTTCTCTCACATCTTGCTTCTCCTGGTGGCAGCTCACAACATCTGCCCTGACTCTGCCTTTCTCCTCTCTCTATCTCTCTTGGATTTCCCACCTGGCTCCATTCTTCCCTGCCATAGGCCAATACAGCTTTATTTATTAACCAATTGGAGCAACACTTATTCACAGCATACAGAAAGACATCCCACAGCATATACTCACTTTTGTTTTTCTTCTGCACTGAAGCACATTTAAATATATGTACCTGTTTAAAGGTTTTCTGTGTTGAGACCTGACTTTTTGCATGTCTGCAGCCTTCTCTGACCGTATGAAACAAATTTTAAACTGTTAGGTGGTGGCTAGTCCCTCTGCCACTTGGATCTGGCAGCTGGCTCTGACCCCCTTCCCCTTTCCCTGAGAGCCTAGCCTGATGCCAGCAGGTAGGTACTGTCAGGAGCCATTTTTTTTTTTTTTCTTCCTCAGCCCATGTTAACCACCTCAGCCCTGGGAAATTGCTGAGCCCACTTCCTGGAATCTCAGAGATAAGCAGCTGATGGTTGTGAGTGCTGCTCACAGAGAGACCCAAACAGTGGCTGTGGCAGCAAAGGCTGGTGTGACTTCTTTTGTGTGGTCATGCCACATGATGGATGCCAAATGTAGCAAGCTTTCTCACTGGACTTTCATGGCCCACAAATAATGACACAGAGACTTACTATTAATTATGAAAGCTTGGGCTTTAGCTTAAACTTCTTCCCAACTAGTTCTTATAACTTAATTAATCCATATTTTCCAATCTATGTTCTGCCATGTGGCTTGGTTAGCTCTCCTCTATACCCTATGTCCAACTTGCCTCATGTCCCACTAGTATCTCTCCACCTCTCTTCTTCCCAGAGTTCTCCCTCTCTCCAGAAATCCTCCCTATTCTCTCCTGCCTAACTATTGGCCATTCAGCTCTTCATTAAATCCATCACAGTGACACATCTCCATATCGTGTAAACAAATATTCTGCAACATGTGCTTGTACATCTGTGTCTTTAGCTGAGATCCAATCATCGCGACAGTATTTATTACAAAAGCAATTACTTCTCCACTTTTTTCTTTGGTTGAAAATAGCTTTTTACTTATATCATATAGCCTCATTACAGGTTTCCATCCCTCTAATCCTCCAATCCCTCCCCAGTTTTCCTCCCATCTGTATCCACCACTTTTCTGTCCCTCACTAGCAAACAAACAAACTTTTAGGGTTAATAATACAATATAATATAACAATATAACAAAAACTAACTCATTGGAATAGGACACAACAAACAGAGGGAAAGAGCTCAATAAAAGGTACAAGAAACACATGTAAACACAGAGCTCCACTCATTTGCACACTCAGGAATCCAATAAAAACATTAAACTGGAAACCATTTTATCTTTCTATCTATCTATCTATCTATCTATCTATCTATCTATCTATCTATCTGTCTTTATTTCTTTCTTTCTATCAATCTATCTATATCTATCTATCTATCTATCTATCTATCTATCTATCTATCTATTTCTTTCTATCTACCTATCTATCAAGGATCTGTAGGATCAAAAGAGAACTCTCACATGATATGAAACAAAGTCACCCCCCCAATGCCATTGAACTCATTTTCTCGTCTTCATCTACGGCTAGGCATGCAGCCTATGCTTAAGAGTACTTTGCTTCCCCAGTGAGACTCCCTTGGAGATAAATAAATTTTAATTTGCCAGTGGTCATGAAAAAGATAGCTTCTGGATTATGGATTGAGGCACATGTCCACTTCTCTTTTCAGGTCTGGGACCCCATCTGATGTACACTTGTGCAGGCCCTGTGCATACTACCTCAGTCTCTGTAAGTTCATATGTGCATTGATCCTATTGATTCAGGCTGTCTTGTTTTTTGGTGTTCATCCCACTTGGATCCCACTTAGGTCTGAGTGTTTGAAGTTCTCTCCCTCTCCCCATAATGTCTGACTGCTCTGTATTTGCTCCCATCTGCTGTAGCAGAAAGCTTCTCTGATTGCTTATCTGGTAGGCTTGGCTGGAGGGTTCCCAGGGAATGTCTGCTAGAGTTGAGGACTAGGACAATAGGATGAGTTGGGAGGAAAGTTGGAAGAGAAAGTTCTTTGTGAGAGCAGAAGGAGGAGGACATAGCAGGTGGCCTGCTACAGAGGTGTGAGACTGGGGAGTGGATTCAGAGGAGAGATGTGAAAATCCCCGGTTTGGCTATCATCTGCTTCCCTAGTGGAGTAGCCTACAGGTTTCTAGGAAGTTCCTTGTGGAGTTTTGCACAGGATAAAATCGTGAGTGGGGCAAGGGCAGGTTAGAAGGGAATCTGTGTGCTCCATTAGAGATGGGGGTAGGGAGCAAGGGGAAGCCACAATAGATAGACTGTTACAGATCTGAGGCATTGGATTTGAAGGAGAGGATGGAGAGGTGATCTGCAGTTATACTACCTTCTTCCCTGTATTATTTCTCTATTGAGTTTTATTTTTTTTGTCCTTTAATTAAATGACTCTATTTGTATGCATCTTTTTCTGTATTCTTTAGTCTGTTCCATGTATCTTTTGTTTGTGAATATCAGTCTTAACATTATAGTCAGTGTTTGAGTTGGGTAGTAGGTATCCTGAACCATCATTTCCTTCTAGTGTTATGTTGACTATTTGTATTTCTAAAAAATAATTCTAGATATGAGTTTGTTGATATTTCCAAAAGAGCTCCTACGTGTTTGGAGTGCAATGAATCCAATGCATCAAACAAGGAACTTCAATATCTTTCTTGCAATACTGTGATGGAGTTTTAGTCCTTGGAGCTGCATGATCAAAGGTGCTTAAAATCAGGTGCAGATTTTAATTCTGTAACTCATTGAATTATAACATGAGTTAAAAACCAAGATTTTTTTTTATAACTGCTGGGAGATGTTGATTACAGGAGAATGGGGACATGTTCTCCATGTACTTAATTGCACTTCTTCCAGACATCCTCATTTATTGCTCTGAAGTACACTGCTTTCTACATGGTCTTAGGATACAAAAAGTAGACTATTAAGCTCTTTGAAACTACATAAGAAGAAGGAGCTTTACTCCATCTTTCAACACGATTGGTTTATGGGTTAAATTTCTAACACTTGAAATTTTGAGAACACATTCATATCATGTCAGAGGATTCAATAATATTCCTTTAATATTCTTTTGATTGTTCATGGAGAGAGTACTGATGATGCTTATTTCAAATGCTGATAATTTTTGTCTGCTCTTTTCTTTGTCTTGGCTACCCTTGCTAAAGTTTTATCGATTGTATTTGCATTTCAAATGTCAGCTTTGGGCTTTTCTTAGTTTTCTACTTTAAATTTTCATATGTTTTGTACTTTGTTTTTAACCTCTTTTTCTTTACATTGTTTGCAGAATTTGTCTTGATTTCTCTATTTTCTTTTTTTTTTTTTTTGGTTTTTTGAGACAGGGTTTCTCTGTGTAGCTTTGCGCCTTTCCTGGAACTCACTTGGTAGCCCAGGCTGGCCTCGAACTCACAGAGATCCGCCTGCCTCTGCCTCCCGAGTGCTGGGATTAAAGGCGTGCACCACCACCACCCGGCGATTTCTCTATTTTCTAAGGTGTGGTTTTTTAGAATGTTCTGTACATTGTTCTTTTTTTCTAGCATGCATTTAATGTTATAAGTTCATTTCTAAGTACGCCAAATTTTGTAAATTTCATTTCCAATTATTTCAAAGATATTTTAAGTGCTTCTTTGTGAATTCTTTGACCTTTATGATAATTTAACTTGTGCATTTCAATTTCCAAATATTTGGAATTTTAGTTGAAAGGAATTCTGAGTTCCCCACCTATAATTGTACTTTGTCTGTTTCACTTTGATGCTTTTTCACATTGCATAAATTTCTTTGAGGTTATTGGGTGAATATCAAGTAAAAATTACTATATTTAATTTTAATATTAGTGTCTCCTTACAGAATTATCTAACCATTGTAACATATCATTGTCTCTGGGAAATGCTCCTTTATTCTGAATTCTGTTTTGCTTGAAATTAATCTGGATTCTCCAGATTGTGAAGTATTTTAATTATCCTTGTGTGCGTACACACACATGCTCGAGTGTGTGCACACACATACAAGTGTAGAAGTTTATGTTGGATATCATCCTGAACTTTTCTCCACTTTCTGAGGAAGAGTCTCCCACTGAACCTGTAGCTCACTGTTTGGCTAAACTGACTGCTCATTAGCCCTAGGGAAACTTTTAGCTATCATTCCCTAGCATATGGATTACAGATTCCAAGCTGGCTTGTAGTGGGTAGCCATTCCAGCTTTGATCTGGAAGTTCCAACCCCCATTGAGGCTTCAGCAACTGTCATGCCTACAAGGTGGGGCCAAGGGAGGACCCTGGAGACCCGGGATCGGGATGGGCCAGCTCTAGCTCTCTGTTCTGGGACCCTGGACGGTGGAGGTTGACCAAGCAGAGCTCCAGAGAACACCGCTGGACTGCGATACACCTTCCCCAGACCCCATGACCTACCTATCCCTTCATTTGTAAGTTACCCACTAAATAAATCTTCCTTTTAACTACGTGGAGTGGCCTTAATAATTTCACCAATACTGGCTACATGTAACTCTTCATATAAGTTCAGGGAATTTGATTTTATTTTCTTATGCTTGATAAGCAAGCATTTTACCAACTGAGTCATCTAACCATTATGTGGAAAGTTTTATGGAGGGCTTATCTCTTTTCATTTAATCTGAGTAGCTAGGTGGGTTTCTCATAGGCGATATAAGTTTAATCAGTATCCATCAAGGTAATATTGCTTTAACGTTAATATATAGATCAGTCACATTTAAAGTAATTATAGATACATTTAGATAGTTATCTACCATCCTTGGAATATTTAGAAATACATTGTACTTATTCTTTTTAATGTTTTAAAATTTTATTGCAGATAAAAAAATTACAGAAAGATTGGCTGTTATTCATTGTGCCTTCATCCATCTATGTTTTTGTTGTTTCTTGAATATTTCCATAATTATATATTACCTCTCTCCTTATCAGTTCAATTATACTTACATTTATGAATAAAACCCACACTATATCAGAAAAAATAAAGTTTAAAATAAGCAACATTAAACATGTTATATACTTGTGCTGTTTGACTACACATGCAATGATTGACTCATGTCATATATTCTAAATTTCAAATGCAGAATTAAGACAGACAAAAAACAAAGAAAGTAGAAATCAT
Source organism: Peromyscus attwateri (assembly GCA_902168425.1). Lineage (NCBI taxonomy): Eukaryota > Metazoa > Chordata > Mammalia > Rodentia > Cricetidae > Peromyscus > Peromyscus attwateri. The sequence goes on along the minus strand of CABHPP010139036.1, from coordinate 32,961 downwards.
TTGAAAGCAGACATTGAAAATGGTTAATATTTTTACAACTGTTCTTTTGCTTTAGGAAATTATGGAATATGTGACTTTTTTAACAGCAGAAAATATCAAATATGAGATAACTAAAAGTGGAAATGAGTAGAATCAAATGATGAAGTTAAGCAAACAGAACAAAGTAGCTCCATGGTAGAGCTAATGTAGCAGCAACCACAGGAGGCAGATTAGACAGGGCACACAGATAGCAAGGGGTGGATGTTAATGAAATGAAGGAGTAACAAAACAAATCACATTATCACATGCCAGTTCTCACCCCTACTGTAATCAAGATATTTATTAAAGATATAGGTAACTGACATACCTAAAATAAAAATAAAAAAAACAACAAATGGAGTTCAGAAATTGTTAAACAATAGTAGGAAGACTTATTAAATTACAAACAATATGCATAAATCTAGAGGCATACAATTCTCAAAAATTCATTAGAAAAACCAATTCATGACAATCTGTTAAAGTGATTGAATTTCAAGGATAAAAAGGAATTTACCAGCTATCCAAAATTTTACAGAGGATAAATCTGGCCAGTATCAAATGTCTCCGTGGAAAAATGATGTGCCAGAAGAAAATAGGACAATGTTTACAAAGTTCTACAGGGAAAAGCAAAGTATTTCTCAAGAATATTATAACCAGGCAAGCTGTATCCACATATAAAATGAAAATTCTGGCAAACTTAATAATGCAAAAAGTCAAGCAATGTTCTAACCCTCTTCTGCCTTACAGTGGAACTGTAGCAGATACAAATGAAGAAACCTTGGTGAAAGAAGTGCAAGGTATGCACATTAATGTATGGTGGCTTGAGTGTACAATGTCCCCTGTAGGTTCTGGGGACATTTGGTGCCGAGCTGGTGGCACTGTTTCAGCAGGCTGGGGAACCTAAAGCAGGTAGATCCTTCTTGGAAAAAGTAGCTTCCCATGAGACAGGCCTTGAGGGTTTATGGTCCAGTCCCACTTCCATCTACTCTCTGCTTTCTGTTTTACCAAGATATAGGGGAATAAGGAGTCACCTGCATCCATGCCTCCTCCTCTATGACAAACTGCATCCTCTTAAACTCTTAAGTCAAAGTAATCTCTTCTTCCCTTACGTTGATTTTTTTTGATATTTTGTTACCATTATACATAATACAAAGTAAATATGTATATATACCATGTAATCATAACACAGAGTAAATGGTTGTTAGAAAATATTTTGTAGCTTATATGTTATCCAAGCCATTAGTATAAAAGTAGTATATTAACTAGGTGGTGGTGGCTCATGCCTTCTATCCCAGCACTCTGGAAGCAGAGTTAGCCAGATCTCTGTGAGTTCAAGGCCAGCCTGGTCTACAAAGTGACTTCCAGGACAGCCAGGGCTGTTACACAGAGAAACTCTGTCTTGAAAAACAAACAAAAACAAAAAAGTAGTATATTATATACCTCAATTACAAAGCTTAGATTTATACACTGTAATTTTACTGTTTTTTTTCTGCTGCTGTTTGTTATGTGGCAGAACATTAGAAGTCAATTTCATTAAAAAATAACTTTTTATAACAGTGATATACATTTTATTTTGTGAAATTTACAATATTACTAAAGTTTGGAGAACATCTTGATGCTATAGGAGAAATCTTATCATGTCAAAACAACTGTGTCATAATGATACATACTAAGGTTCTCAAATTGCTTAGAAAAAGATTGAAGCAAAGCTCCTAATATGATTTATTTGTGGTAAGCACAATACCCACAGGCTAAACATTAATTAAGTTGGTATTTATTTGGAACTCAAAGATATAAAGCCATTTGTTAGTCATTTTGATGCCATCTTGTAGAGGCCTGAAATTCATATTCAATTAATGGACATTCATATAAGTTAATATCAACCCAGGACCTTCTGATCACTTCCTAGAAGGTAGCAGAGCTACTTCGCTCTGCCAAATTCGTATAGATTCCAAATGTCATCTTGGTGTGGAGGTTTGATTAAAATCGGTTATTTTTATTTGGATTTGAAGGGGCAGGGCTAAACAAGAATGGCACTAAAACTCTAGAAAGAGTAAGGGTGCATAGAAAGAACAGGATATTCAACTGCTGTAAGGAAGGATTCAAAAAGTAAATAATATATTCATCTCTGGAGTCTGTGAGCTCCTAAATCGTGAGTTCCTAGTCATATTTACAGTACAAGCTTTTCTTTTGTGTGACGGGTTTTCAATCCAGTCAGAATGTGGTTGTTTACCTCTATAACACTTGTGACACTAATGCAGCCATGGGCCATGTTTGCTAGGCCAGTTGTTATTGTCGCTCACAGGATTCCTATCTAAGTAAAACTGTCAATGGCTATTTTATATTCTACTATGATGCCTGTTCATCTATTTGTCCTACTATGGTGTTATCTCCTCAAGAATATGGACGATTCCAACAGTTATTTGAAACTTTACCAGTAGGATAGCTCTATATTAATTTCTATCATTCTTATTTGAATAAAAAAGGATTATTTTATAAAGATAATGAAATTACTTATACTTTTCCCCCCCAGATGTCATAGTGAATATTGTTATAACAGAAAACCTGGTACTGGGAAATTTATATGCAATGAAATTTATTTCTCACACTTCTGGATATAGAGTATTCCCAGATCCAGGGGCAATAGGATTGGCTTCTTGTGAGAGTTTCTTTTTTCCACAGGTGGAGTTTTGTGGCTACCTCTTTTAGAAGTATGAGGCACACTGGGACCTAACGTGGCAGATAGAACATAAGAAGAGAAATCTATGCCTTAAGGTTTTTAAAATTATTATTACCAGATTACTAGTTACACCTACGAAGAGTTTGCCACTGCTATTCAGTCATCTCCTTAATGCTACCGCTTCTCAATACTGCAGTCATCACTGTGTTTTAAGAAATGAATGTTGGAAGACACTTTAGCACACAACCCAGTAATTATTTCATTATTAGAATACAGTTTCACCAGTAAACTTCTCACAGAGTTCATGACAGGAATTACCCATCTGCATATTTACTTTTATGATTATACAAACGGAAATACATGAAGAACACAAGAATCTAACATAAGACTTAAATGATGAACTACAACTATCATGGTTATTAACAAACCTACATGAAAGTAGAGTTCATAATAGCCCCATAATTATTAAGTTGTGACTAGGAAACTGAATATCATAGAAAGATATTCTGAAAACAGTGTAAAATAGAACAATGCTTGGGGGTGGGTGGGGATGGGAACTTTAGGGCTCAGGTTGGGGGATGGGTGAAAGGAGAGAGTACTGAAAGAGGTGACTGACTGGAATGCAGGGGCTTTTCAGGGTCAGGCAGGAACCTGATGAAACGGAACTCCCACAAATCTACAAGAGTGACTCCAGCTAGGACTCCTAGCAATAGTGGAGAAGTAGCCTGAATTGGCCATCTTCTGTAATCAGATTGGTGACTAGAGCAATTGTCATGAGAAAGCCTTCATCCAGTAACTGATGGAAACAGATGAAAAGACCCACAGCCAAACGTTAGGTCAAGCCCAGAGAATCATGTTGAAGAGAGGGCGGAAGAATTGTAGGCGCCAAGGACATAACAAGAAAACACACAGAAACAGCTAACCTGACTAAAAGGAACTCACAGTCTGAACCAACAGCCGGGGAGCCTGCATGGGACTGACTTAAGACTTCTACATATATGTGACAGATGTGTAGCTTGGTCTGTTTGTGGGACTCCTAACAATGGTAGCCTGGGCTGTCCCTACTGCTCTGGCTGGCTCTTGGGAACTTATTCCTCATACTGGGTTGCCCTGCCCAGCCTAAAAATAAGGGGAGGTGCTTGGTCTTACTGCAACTTGATATGTCATGCTTTGTTGATACTCATGGGAGGCCTGCCGTTTTCTGAACAGAAACAGAAGAGGAGTGGATTGGGGGGACGAGAGGAATGGGAGGAGAGGAGGGAGGGGAAACTGTGGTTGGGATGTAAAATAAATAAATTAATTAATAACATGGAAATCTGGAAATTTACTCAGCTTTGGGTAGGAAATTGAAGATGGCAACTAGGGATCCATTTGTTCTTTGGGAAGATTTCTGCCATTTGTCCATTTTTGTGTCATTTGGATAGCACAGCCAGTGCTCAGTAAAGGCACCAGCTAAAATGACCACCATGGCTGGACAAATTCTTTCCCTATGCAGGAATAAACTGCCCATGAGCTGACTGAGAGTTTGTTACTTTAGTTCCCATACTGTTTCCCTGGAATCTGAAGTTCATAGTTATGTCTGGTTTCTTCTCAAGAATGACTGTATCATTTCTTCATTGATAGGCACATTACTAGAAATGATGAACCAAAATGACACTGGGAGGCTGATTACTGTCAAAATGAGGTTCTTTATTTAGAGAACACGAAGTACAGAACTGGGGTGGTGCCTCTAAGCCTGTACTGGAAGACTGATGACACAACTCTCGTGATTGGTGTGGACCAGCTCTTCATTTTGCTGAGCTCAGCTGATTAGTCAGCTATAAGTCTTTATTTCCAAGTAAGACATGCTCTTACAGGCGTCTAGAGAATCAGGGAAGTCCTCAGAAGTGGATGGGAATGTCCTTCTGTGAGTATCACTCCGCTGAAGAAGAAAATTTCTATGCAGTTTATTTTCACCTTGAAAACATTTAACTATTATTTTTCAATAACAACCATGTTTGATTATAGGAAAGTAATTTATGACCATAAAATGATGCAGTCCAGAAAATTATTAAATATGTTAAAGAAAATGTAAGAATTGTTCCTGGCTCACGTGTATCATAGCTCAAAGTAAAGTGTTTAGCAACTAATTTATTAAGTGCCAATAGAAAGATAACCTCCCCAAATATATCTAGTTTCATACGTGAAGAGGAAAACTATAAATCAAGAAGTACTTGGTATGAATTAAGGATTGGTAAAGAAATGCAAAAATACCTTTTCATTATGATATTAAGCTATATGTAGTGATAACTGGTCAGTCATTAGAAGTAATGATGACACACAAAGTTACTTTTCTATAATCATTTTGAAAAAATCTTAGGATTATAATTGGGATTGAAACCTCAGTAATTTACACAGCTGAAATTTATTCTCTTGAAATTCTGAAATTCAGGCTGGACATCAAAAATTAACATCACTGAAGTAGATATCATGGAATATGGCAGGTTGGGTGTTCTGGGAAGGCTTTTTTTTTTTCCTTTGTTTCTCTGATCTCTGGCAAATGCAGGCATTTTTGACTTGTGGCCTCATCAGTCATCTCTGCCCCAGTGTTCTCCACTTCTGGGTGTCTTTCTTCCTTCTCATATGGATACCTGTGATTGTCATGAAGGCCTGTCTAGATAGTTCTGGGTGATTTTCACTAAGAGGAAGAACATCAAGACATTAAACTTCATTCCATATGCAGTGACTTTTATCTGTGTTTTTCTATATAAGGTGATATTCACAAGTTCAGTGCATTTTTTTGTATTTTTGATCTACTAAACACTGATTAACTCATTTTTATATAGATTCATTTATACATTAAGCACATGTTCAATAGGCACCCACAATGTGACAGGTGCTGTTCTGAAACTGAGCTTCTAACAGAAAACTAAGGAGACAAAGACTTTACATTTTCTAACTTTATATTCTAATGCAGAAACTCATATGTACTTCATTCTTTCAACTGCCAAATAATACATATTTTTATAAGTAATGAACTCAGCTTTTGTTGCATGAAATCAGTCTTTACCCCACAAAGAACTGAAGTGAATGGTAGTGATTGTATTCTCACAAAAAAAAAAAAAATCTAAATGAAAACAGGATTTAGGGTAGATACGGATCATGGGCTGTAATTGGTTGACCCTTGTTCTGGACAGAGGATACAGGGGGAATATGGAAGGCAAATAGAGAACATGTCAGATGGTGATGGTTATGTGGATATAAATGAAGCACATTTGCAATAGTAGTTGGCTGTCCTGCTGACTTCTATAACAGACAACCCACAATATTCTAGTGGCTTCAAAGATATCATTCATTGTTTGCAGGAAGTTCAAAAATGAAGTTCTGATCAATAAGAAGTCTTCATGTGTTCACTGGAGAACCCACCCTCTTGTTCTATTATCTGCTATTCTAGGCACTTGAGAGTCTTTTGTGTCCTGTCGGTGGGTGAGGAAAGGGATTGGAAAGCACATAGTTGTCAGTAGATCCGAATCGGTAGGTTTGGTCAGTTCCACTGACTTCATATACTCCTTCATACCCATAACTCTGTTGCCCAACCTCATCTAGGTGGAGGAAAAATCACAGAATGTAGTTTCTGTGGGTGTCCAGGAATATGAGGATTGTATTGGAGTCTAGCCAGTGATTTGATTCAGAGGGCCCTGTTCTAGAAAATCTGTACGTAGAGCATTGCTGGCTTTCCCAAGTTAAACTGGAGCTGATGCAGCAGATAGACCAGAGACTAGACAGGTTTGCCTGCTCACACCTCAGGGGAGTTGTCAATAAACCTAAACACCAAATCAGAAACTCACAACACCATGAGAGTCCTTAGTCAAATGCTTATACCTTCACTGTGTTCTTCTGGTGTATGGACTTTGTAGGTGATAATGCCATGTTCCAATGTCAAAAGGTTGGACCGTCAGATTAATTTTTTGGCCTGAGTTGTGGCCATGTAGGGAAGAGAGATATTTTGAAGCCAAAGGCTTAAAACAGATCACACAGATTATGTTCAGTGTTATTTCAGTGCAGTATCACAGGTGGTGATATTTAAATATGTTCAAGCTTCTTACTGTTTTCACTAAATTGCAATAATTTTGCATATTTACAGAGTCACATGCAGTAACGTCACACCCACAAGCAATGCATAATGATCAAATCAGTGTAAGAAATATCTCATTCCCATTATCATTTGCTTGTGTTTGAAGCCTCTAAGCTCACAGTTCCTTGTGAAATATAAAGAAACCACCATGGACTATAACCATGCCACTATGCTCTGAGTGCTTGTCTTTAGGAAGTCTTGTTTTGTTCTCAATGAGAATTGCAGCCTAGAATTATATCAGATGATTGCAATGACTTATTAAAGACACCTGGCTCAAAGGCCTGCAGGTAGACTCATTCTCAGCTATGCTGATGGCTCAGGAATGGGAGAAAGACACCAATGGGGCAGCCTGGGTCTTCATGGTCCAGCCTGCCTGAAGCATCCACAGGTTCTCAAGATGCCACGTGGCACAGTCAGGTGAAAGACAACTAACTAAAGCACAGCATGAGATCTCATTGTCCAGCCTGCTTTAAGCATCCAAGGCCCGTCTAATGACATGAAGCACAGGCAGGTGAAAGACACCCATGGGGTATCCTGGGTCCTCATGGTCCTGCCTGTCTGAAGCATACAGAGGCCCATCGGATGCCATGTGGCTAAAGAGGGTGAAAGGTAGCATGGGGAAGCTTGAGTCCTCATGGTCCAGCCTACCTGAAGCATACTACAGGTCAATCTGATGCTATGAGGCTGAGGAGGGCAAAAGAGCCAGACACTGGTGGCACATACCTTTAATCTCAGTACTTAGGAAGCACACATGCCTTTAATGGCTGGGTGGAAAAAGATATATAAGGTGTGAGGAGACAGGAACTCAAAGCCTTTTTCGGCTGAGGAAGCTCATTCGGCTAGAGGCCTATTGGCTACAGCTTTTCAGGCTGAAGCATCCTAGAGGTAAGACATGGCAGTAACTTGTTCCTTTGTCTCTCTGATCTTTCATCATTTACCCAAATATCTGGTACGATATTTGTTTATTAAAGGACCTTTTTAATATTTATACAACATGCATTCATTAATCCAATTCCAGCTTTTGCCACACCTGTTTGGATTATATCTATAAAAAATATTGTTTCTAGGAACACCTTACCTACAATCCTTTTTAAGATGACCTTGCTTACCATAATTAAAACATCTGACATTTTGATTTCTCTTCAAATGTCTGGAAATCACTTCTCCTATCAAAGTAGCATCAAATATCAGATATATTTCTGATCGATTCATCTGTTGGTGCTGGTCTTGCCTTTAAAGGCCTAATCACTCTTTTGCATTTTCAAAAGCCAAAGACTCAATTAATATTTGTCTGACTCCTGAATCTGATACAATTCTATTTACAGCTGAAGTCAATCTTTGCAAAAAAAAAAAAAAAATCAGTGAAGGCTTCTTTTGGGCCTTGTATAATTTTAGTGAATGACTCAGATCTCATTCTCAATTCTTAAACGTCATCCCAAGCATTCAAAGCTGCTAAATGACAGAGGGCTAAGGTATGACCGTGAAAATCAATCTGCCTTTGCCATTCAGCATAATGGTCCTCACTTAGAAACTGATCTTGGGAAATAACAATACCTCTAGCCCTATTTTGTTGTTTAATGGCCCTCACTTCCTCTTTCCACCATGTTCTCCATTGTGACTTAGGACCAGCTTCCAATACTGCTATTGCCAAATCTTTCCAGTTTGGTAATTCTGGTAATTCTGAGGTACCCATGAATTTAATATCTGCTTTACCTAGGGTGAATGTATACCCTGTGAAATGACCCCTTCCTCAAATCTAGTATTCCTATAGCATTCCATTTACCTTCTTTATAACCTTGGAGGTGCCTATCATCTATGTAGTTCTTGTATAATAACTGGATAAATTAAGGTTGGTTTTATAACAACCTCGGCCTGCTCCTCTTCAGTTTCATATGTGGTGGTGTAGTAGGTCTTTGTCTAAATTCCTCTGTGTCTGAGCATTTGTCTTATTTTCATTTATAAGGCTTTCTAAAGCTTGTATCTTATCAGGACACTTTTCATATTTGGCACCAAAATGTACTATGGCTATTAAGGGCAAAATATGAATTATCAGATTGATGGTACTTATAATCAGCATTATGTCAATCTCAGTTAAGTCATTTATCTTTTCATTTTCTGCTCCTATTTTCAAGCCACTAAAGTAGCACTATCCAGGGTCCTAACACCCTGTATGTGGTGGTATTGTGTTCCCCAAAATATTGTGTACCTTAATAAACTTATCTAGGGTCAGAGACGGAACAGCCACAATATTAATCAGAGGTTAGACAGTGGTAGCACATGCCTTTAATCCTAGCATTCCAGAGGCAGAAATCCATGTGTTCAAGGATACACCCAAGCATGGTGACCCACGCCTTTAATCCCAGAAAGCAAGCCTTTAATCCCAGGGAGTGGTGGTAGAAAGCAGAAAGGTATATAAGGCGTGAGGACCAGAAACTAGAGGCATTTGCCCTGGAGAGGCATTTGCCCTAGAGAGGCATTTGCCCTGGAGAGGCATTTGGCCTGGAGAGGCATTTGGCCTGGTTAAGCATTCAGGCTTCTAGCAGCAGTTCAGCTGAGACTCATTCGGATATGAGAACATAGAGGCTTCCAGTCTGAGGAAGCAAGACCAGCTGAGGATCCGGCAAGATGAGATAGCTGTGGCTTATTCTGCCTCTCTGACCTTCCAGTGTTCACCCCAATAACTGGCTCAGGTTTGATTTTATTAATAAGAACTTTTAAGATTCATGCTACACCTGTATTATGATATTCCTCATCCTTAATGTGGGAAAGATTTTCCTTTTTAATATTATTCAACTCTTTCCTTGAGGACTTCCCAGGTGTCTTACCAAATCTGATGTCTTCTCAGTTTGACTGTCGCTGGCATGATTTCTCTCTCTGTGTGGTTGTGCCATGTTTTGGAGTGTCAACTGTATTTAACTAAGACTCTATTGTTCTACTTTTATCAATAAAGGCTAGCAAGCCAGATGCTGGGGTGGAAGCCTGCTAGCTCAGAGAGGCAGAGAAAGCACCCAGATGCTTCCTCCTTCCCAGAAAGGTTTTTTTTTTAATACTATCTCAAATAAAACCTCCTCCAACCAGATGTACCTCTCTTCTACTTCCTGTGCACCCCCTCTCTGTCTCTGTCTCTGTCTCTCTCTCCTCCTGACTTCCTTCCACTCTCTACAGCTTTTTCCTGTCAATTAGTTGCTTGCTCTGCCTCTCAACCTATGGTTGATTTTATTTAATCCTGTTTACAATATTCAAGTAAAAAGCTCTTGAATTAAAGGTGTGTGTTAGGTCTAAGTCACACCACAGCTGGAAGAAAGGTTTTTCTAGCAAATAAAGCAATCTTAAGGTTCATGGTATGATCAAATTTCCTGCAACAGGTCCTTGGTCCTATCAGAGCTGGGTTTTGTATTGATATCCATGAAGCTTGTTACCACCAAAGGCCACAGAGATGCCTGGGGGCTGGGCAGCAACCTGTGGTCATTTTGGTGTCTGGGGGCTATGATGCCACTGGGGCCATTCCAATCTGTGTGTCCTTCCCTGCTGCACAGAGCCATGGTGTCATCCAGGCTGGGAACTATGTCTGGGTCCATGGCCCAGGAGCAGCCAGGGTCTGGGTTGATGTCCATGGCTCCTCTTGTTATCCCTGGGCGCTGAACACATATGCCTGGGATCTGGACAGCCACCTGAGACCATGTTGGTGTTCATGGACCTTGCTGCCACCAGGGCCTTACTGATCTGGGTGGCCTGTGCTACCAGCTGGGCCATGGTGACATCTAGGCTTGAGCTGCTGCTGAGGGAATATCTGGGTCCATGTTCCTGCTGCAGTTGAGTTCTGTGATGATGTCCATGGCTCATGTTATCACGGGGGTAATAGGAACCATGCCTGTTGAAATCCAAGGGCCATGCTCAGCCTTCCCCACCTTACTGGCCCTGGGATAGCTGGCCCTCTCCCTTGCTGGGGTCTATCATGAGAGCTGGCCCCAACCCCCCATGGGAGAGCTGACCCCCAACCCCTACACTTGGGAGAGATGGCCCCATCCCTCACTACAGATGTGGGAGTCCTTGCTCCAATAGTATGGGCCTAGGAGAGCTGACTCTTCCCCTCGCCTGAGGGGGGCAGTCCCAGTGGCCTGGACCTACCAGCTCAGCTACCACCCAGACCCTTATCCTGAGCCTTGGATTTGCCCACCCTAACATCTACCACTTCTATGACCTACTGGAGTGTGTGAAAGGACTAGTCCTACAGAATAATAACTGCAGGATCTCCATGACTTGGGGCAACAGCAGGATATCTAAGAGGAGTTTTGGTTATGGTGTGCCAGACACTGAACCAGACCAATGACTCATTGTAATGAACATGTTGTGGGTAGTCTGATTGAACAAAAATGTTTACTGCATGACACACTGAAGCTTTTGATACTGCTAGGAAGAATGAAGAGGTGTTGGAAAGACAGAGGAGTGAGGTGGGGTTTTGTGTTTGTTTTTTGTTTTGGTTTTAATTAATTTTGGGGGGGTGCTGCAGGAATGAGGGGTGGATATGGATGGACTGAGAGATGAGTGGGATTGGGGTGAATTATTGATGTGGAATTTCCAAAGAATCAATAAAGAATTATGTTAAAAATTAAGATAAAATAAAAAGCATTCATGACTCTTCTTTGTCATTGTGGAGATAGGGACATCTGTTCATCTTAAAGCGTTGTTAAAGTTTATTTTGCATAATATATGACTAATATTGTTATACATTATTATCAAGAGAGCACTTCTGTGATTACATTGAATGATACTTCTTTTATTGAGACAAACATAAATAGTTTTTCTAACAACTTCCAGAAACATCAGAACTTTTCCATTACATAAAACTAAGGCTTAAAGAAAGCCATTATTTAAAACTACTAAGATGCTACAACATGTATTGGGATCCCTAGCATTTCCCTTCCAAATGATGTATTTTGTCAAACTGTGACATCAAGTATATGAAGAGAGTTAACTGTGAAAGCTGACAATGCCCGCCTGACTCAAATGGCTTAGACTCCCTGTAATGAACACACAGCCCCTAGTGAGATATGCAGCCTGATGGATGTTGTACAAATGCATAAGAGAGATGTATTCTTTACTGTGTCCTTCTCCCTTGCCACATCTCCCTCATTCACTTTAATTAAAGGATTAGTGGAGAGTTCGGGAAGCCATGGAGGAAGTTCCTTCTCCTCTGGGTTCAGGTAGCAGGATTACTGAAAGAAATACTTGGACAGAACACAGATGTCATCTTATCCTTTATGTGGAATTTTTTCCTGACCTGTGCCATCTGAAGTGATGAATTAGTAACATAATATTACATGATGAGAGTGAACTCTTATCTAATGCTCTGTGATTGGTAAAATGTTAGTTGTTTTTGTTTGTGTGTGTTTGGGCTACTTTTTGTTATTTTTGCATTTAGCGTTAATTTCTTGATTGCAACTAAATTTATACTTTGGATTTTCTAAGTCAGAGAGGGCTAGAATTCTTCATTGAAATCCTAGGATATGTAATATTCTTCATCAGTCCCTTGTTTCTGCAATCCAATCTACTAATGGTTGCAAATTATTTTATAGGTTAATTGTTAATCCTAATTTACAATGTGATTGGATTAAGAAATACCTGTACCAATAAAACACAACTCTGGGGTATCTGCAAAGGCATTTAGAGACAATCACATCTGACCTAATGAAATGGGTTAATCTTTTGGTATGGTAATAATATAATAATATTTGGGACTAAGTGGGAGGTAGCATATGGAGCCTAGTTGGAGGAAGTAAAACTGGGTGAAAAGCCACACTGACCCAGACCTCTTCCTGTATTCCTTTCTGTGGTGTTCTTCTTTCCCGGATGTCTCTGTCTTATCACACTTCCCCTGCTATGAGCAACTGAACCCTCTGAAGACTGTGAACTCAAGTGAACTTTTCCTTTTTTAAGTTCTGTATAGCAGATTTTCTGTCACAGTAGAAAAAAACAAAGTAATGTTACCAGTAGCTAGGATGGGGTGTTTTGAGATTATTGGCCTCATACTAAAGAAATTGAAATAAATCTCCTACAGATTTATAAAAACTGTAGGGAACTCTATTTAAAACAAAACAACAGAAAAAATCAAATACACTGCAAGGCTGCAGCAGTCCATATGTGTTAAAATACCCTAGAACCCTGATGATTATCAAGGAATTCCTTTTAGGGTTCACTCTAGAGTTCAAGACAAGGAAGGCTTTGGTTACTGCAAGTACACTCTGGGTGTTTCTATATTTTGATTGCCAGGTTTATATCACACAATGTTTTGCTTACCAAGAATGCCTAGTTCCATAATACATTTGAATTTAATTACATGCACATCCAATTATGATAGGCATGCAATGGAAAGCAGTGGATTCTTCCTAAAAATTCACTGGGGACAGTTTTTACCTTATCGTGCATGTGCCTAAAACTAGTCTGGGCTGTATCAGCTCTCCCATTCTTTGTACCAATTACATTGAGAATATACTTGGGCATAAAGTCAAATTTTGATTTGCTTTCAAAGGATATGAAACCTATTCTGTTGTTCAGAGCAAGATGTTTGTATCCAATGTAGTTGAGGTTATAAGGTTTCTAGGTGCCTTAATCAAAGACAGTATGTATGCATAGTAAATGCAGGTAAAGGAACTGGTCTACCAAATGCATTATTAGAATAGGGGGTAGGCATAATCCAAATCAAATATGGTTACTAATATAGTCCATATGCTTGTCTGTCTCAATAATAGATAACTGAAAATTTGTAACAAGAATGACATTGTTACTAGGAATAAATTTGGTCACATAACTAATAAGTCATTGGAATTAGTTTGTGGGAGGATTTGAAAAAGTTTGGATAAGGGGCTTGGAGAAAGTCTAGAATATTGTGCTATTATTAGAATCATCTATAACCATATGCATCATATACTTATCTTATGAGTCATATAACTCTAATCATATTTTATTTTGGACCTCTTCCTGGTCTTTGTAATGTAGCTATTGCCTTGTCTAGCCTGAGTTTAATTGTCTTGGCTTATTTTCTGCCTGGTTTTCATGTGTCTAAATTGGAACTCTGCCTTATCTCCCCTAAGCCACTTCTAATGTCTCTGTGGTGATGTTCACTGGCCATCAGATACTCAAATGCAGGACTTTATTTTTACCTCACAAAGTTTTCTAGCAGTGTCCTCTTTTCCTGTTGGCATAAGTTTCTTCCCTGAGAAACTGTTTACTAATAATGGATATTTTGTCTCTATTATTATTTTTAGATGTTTATCTTTTCCCCTCAATTTTCCAACTCATAGCATTTCCCCCTAAAATGATAACCATGAAATCACTGCTTTTAAATCTGTCATTAAATCCTAGGTGAACCAATATATGAAAAGAAGTAAACATATGGCAAAAAATTGCAAAAAATAGCCTCTTGGTTATGTTTATTACCATATATCCAAGTGGTCAAAGAGTCTATGAAAATGTATTATTATTATTGCTAGAAACTTGGGGCTGGATACATTTTTGTCTGTCACGTTTCTTTATTTTTTGAAACTGAGTCAAAAGGATAAAATCAACGGGGCTTTGGTACTGCTATTTCAGACAGGGGTTGTATGGAGGACTTGAGTGAAAGTAATAACTGCAGTTGGAAAATGGTCTTCTACAATGTACTCCATTGCTTTCTTTTGTTAAAGTTCCATTCATTCCACTTTTTATCAATCCGTAAACCAGTCAATGCTTATTTCATCTTCCTCTCACAAGACTCAAATGCCATGTCAATGAGCAACCAAACCACTTCTCCAGTAAAACAAACCACAGCCTGGACTCTGTGGAGAGCCTGTGTCTACCAGTGTCAGTCCTGAGTCTTAGCCAGCTATTGATGAAGATTGGTTAGGGACCTGATGCTCCTGGATGCATTCAAGAACATTAGTTCCGAAACAGTGAAGTTCTCTACTATGATCTGAATCCAAACCCTGCATTACCTTTCCTTCTGAGGTTTGGTTGTTTCTAGGAAATGACACAACAACACTCCCCCGTGCCAGACCTTGTCCCAGGACCCTAAAGGATCGGGGTTCATTAGTGTGTGGGTTTCATTTCTTATTCTTCAACATACCATAAAATGTTCAGATGAATGTGGCAAGGTCCTATACTCATCAGTAATATTGCTCCTACTACTATTTCCAGGGTCAAGGGCAACAGGATTTGCTTCCCAAAGATTCAAGAAAACTAATGTTTATTTTTGTTAGATATATTTTTCCTGGAGTGTTTTAAAATTTTTATTTTATGTGTGTGTATGTACACACATATATGTATATGTTTTATATGCATGAAGGCACACATGTGGAGGTCAGAGGACTGGAAAAGTCAGCTTTCTTCTTCTACCATTACACATGCTCAGGAGATCAAATTTGGGTCATCAGATGAATAAATAACAACAGAGTCACATAAAGGAGCTCACTCACCTACTGTGCTCACTGAAGAGAAGAAGGTTTCAATGGTTTTTTTATTTTTCTTAAAGAGAAGAGTGGAGGCACCATAACAACCATGGGGAAAGTGGAAATCAGGAATTTATTAGCCTTTACCTGACATCTCAATCTGGCCTCTCATTTAGAAAACATTCCCCTATTTCCTAATTCTAGGTATTTGCCTCTGAAATTCAAACTTATAATTGCCTGGTAATAAAATATAATCTTACCTTCCAAATCTGCAACTTTAGAGTTCATCATTATATTCTTGAATTACTGATCCAATCAGACCCTGTAGTAATACTCATTAAGTTGTGTGAGGACAGAGTTCCCCATCATGTGCAGAATAAGCATACTTCTTCATACTCTGCCGTTCTCTAAAATCCTGTCCTGGGAAGGGTTCATTCTCTGTCCAGTTGCATGATGAAATACCATAATATTCATAGATATATTGCCATAGTAATCATTTGAAATTATTTTGATTTATAAAATAGGATGTCCTTATGTGTTACCAGGTGTGTTGGTTAATTTTAGGTATCAACTTGGCTAAGCTATGATAGCCATGTTTTGGTCAAAGATT
This sequence comes from Peromyscus attwateri, assembly GCA_902168425.1. Lineage (NCBI taxonomy): Eukaryota > Metazoa > Chordata > Mammalia > Rodentia > Cricetidae > Peromyscus > Peromyscus attwateri. The sequence continues at coordinate 17,116 of CABHPP010139036.1, read as the reverse complement.
TAGACATGGCATAAAGATGAGTTTTAGATGAGATTAGATTTAAACCAAAGGACTTTGAGTGATGCAGATGCCTGCCATTTCCAGCCATGTGAGTGAATCCCAGGCAACTTATTGGCAGCCTTAAAAGAAAAATAGTGGCTTTCCTTATGCAGAAGGTAATTTTCCAGCAGCTTGCTTTCATACTCAAACTACAGCACTGACATTTGTGTTTCCAGCCCTTCACTTTGTCTTACTATTCCCTACATGCATGTGAACTAATTTTCAGCTCTCTCTCTCTCTCTCTCTCTCTCTCTCTCTCTCTCTCTCTCTCCCTCCCTCTTCTCTACCTATACATACACACACATATATATATACATACTATAAAATTAATCTAATACATATTTACTCTCTTTTTATGAAGAGTAACTCAGAGTAACATACTAGTCACTGTTATCAATCCTATAAATATTAAGGATATCGAAGAGTGCTTGAAGCCAGAATTATCCCTCTGTCTGTGTTAGTCCATTTCTCTCATGGGAGAGAAGGATATTCTAATCCCTTTATACTCATTAACAGCTTAGTGTGAATTAATTTGTCATAACACTTTGGTTCAAGACATTGGCCGGGAGGAATGGCTTAGTCAGCTTCAGTGGCTAGAAAGTTGGGTATACCAGCAGGAAGGAGTGAAAAACAAGATCTTATGAGTAAAGGACCTAGGTAGTTGGTGAGGGATGGGTAGAAAACAACGTAATTCCTTAAAATGGTATATGTATTAGGGAATATGTATTAGGGAATGAGATGGGAAGTGGACTTGAGGAGAACTCACACAAGATTTTGCCTGTAGCATCACATGTTATAGAACATATTATGATGCCTCTATTAAAAATTGTCATTTGTTAAATTGGATTTAAACATATTTATTAGAATTTCTGTGTAGAGCTGTATTTGTGTAATCCTCAAAAAAAAGTTTTGGGTCTTAAATAAAATTTCCTTGTGATATTAGTATGAAGGTGTTAAAAGCAAAACTGAAGAGGATATTTACACCGTGGGCAACAGGGATAAAGTGATATCAATTTATTTGTTCTTAAGGGGTTGACAGATGTCTCTGTAAAGAGCATGTGTTTCAGAGATGGTGAAGAGGGAGACAGTACAGGCTAAATGATACCACAAGTAGGTCAAATTTTTCTTTAATATTGTTTGATTTTGTTCTTTGCCTTTTGAGAAATAGTCTGTTGCATGAAATAGTCTCAAACTTGTGGCAGTCTTCCTGCCTCAAACGCCAACATGCTGGTATTGCAGTTATAAGCCATCATGGCCAGAAAACTTAATTGCTTTTCTTTAATAATGAATTTCTATAATATGCTTGTATTTTATGATATGAAAGTGTCTCATTGACATAGTGTAAAAATTTTAGTTTCCTTGGTAAGTAAGTAACTGCTTGTATTGCTCTTAAATAGATTCTTGAGAATTTATTTAGAACAGATAAAATATTCTTTGGTGAATGGAAACTCCTAGATATGATGTAGAAATAAATATTCTTCATTCATTGTATTCATTCCCATCTCAACTAAGACCCATGTAGAAAGGATCAAAGTGAATCTAGTATACTAATTTCCTTAAATTCTGTCTAGACAATCTGATAGCAATATCAATTTATCTATTAAAATATAGATAAAATAAAAGCCCAGGTGACTTTGGTAGCCATGATATTTATAGCCAAATAAATTTAATGACTAAACCCTCCAAAGTTTGTATTTATGAATACTGCTAAGATGAGGGTTCATCTTGGACATTATATCATATAGATTATGAGCAATATTTATTAGGAACAATATTCACCTAATAAATATCTTTTCATCTAGATATTTTCAGATATCAGTCTCACACTGATTACTATATGGCCGTTGAACGTCTCAGAAGTCGGAGTCTGCAGGGGAGTGGAAGATGATGGTGTGAGAAATGAAGGAAGCAGTTCTTCCAGGGGTGTTTGCTGAGTCCCCAGAGCAGTCTTGGAGGATGCAGACAAACTCTCTGAGCTTTGCCTCACTATCTAGTCTCCAAGTCCTTACTGGACCTTTATTTTTCATCGGAGTAAATCTGCAGAAGACATTTGCCATTAAAAAAAAGTGACAAAATGAGATTGTTTTATTTCCTCAGAAAGGCTTGACCATGTTCTCTTTAGAGAACGTGTGCTCTAGGGGCCATGAAGTAAAGGGCATTTTGGTCTAGCTGGTATCACAGAGTCTATTAACTTCTCAAAAATCACAATGCTGTCTATCCATGTCATAATTGCACAAATATATTTAGTGATTTTTTTCTTAGCATTTATGTTTCCTACATGATCTCTGTTTATATCTAATCATTAGCAACAAGAATAGCAAAGAAACTCCTCCAGTGTATTAATATAAACTTCTATGGAAATTAATGCAGCTCACAGTGGATTAATATTGTTTACACAGAAAGATGTTTCCCTGACATGATTTATCCTCAACACTAATTTTGTAAAATGAATAGATCTAGCAAATGTGTAACATGTGCTAACTAAGTTACCATTTTAGGGCAATATTTGCACATGGCTAAACAAACAGATCTTTGCAGCACATAATGAGTGTTTGCCTTCCCCAGCACTTTCCTCTCAGATTTGGATCACTGTCCCATCATTAAGCAGGCTTCCTTCTCAAAGGGTAGAGAGGGTTGCTGGCTTAGAGCCACTTTGGCAGGCTCCCCCATGTTGTGGTCTGTTTGGTTCATCCACAGAGACATGGATTAAGATAGAATTATAGGAAATCCTATTGAGTAAAAGCCTACTGGATGGGAACAGGGAAAATTAATTTAAGCCTCTCTACTCCTTCAACATAGCCTTTTAAAATACTAGGTTACAGTGGTTCATTTCACTTGTGATTCTGATATAAGATACTAATGGACATGACATTTGGAAAGAGACTGACTTTTGTGTATAAGCTGTCACTAGCATGTCCTAAAAGTACCTTTCCATGTGGATCATTGGTATAATACCTTTGTCTAGTCTGGGTATGTAGATTAGAAATTATTAAATTCTCAGCCTAGAAGGGGAACCTTATTGAATTTCCATCTCAATGGGTCAATGGTTCTGAAATGATTGACAGGATAAAAACATTAACCAGGGCATAGTTACAGATATAATCATTCTTGGACTTCAATTTAATATGGGGGTGGAGGCTTAAAAAAATCATGGCTTGACTTGGCTTTTAATAAACTGATTGTATTATAGGCTTGGCATAATAAGCTGAAGTCTCTTTAGCTCACACACAATGTGCTTCTTTTGGATATGAAGTGTTTCTCAGATGGATTCCTGTAATAAATGTGTGTCTCCAGTTGGTGATGTTATTGAGAATCAATTTGATTCCATGGACTTTGACCTAATCAATAAATGACTCCCTGGATGGCTTCCTAATAATCTATTATTAGGAAGTGGGCCGAGTTGGAAGAAGTAGGTCACTAAAGTGCTATTATGTAAAGATATGTCAGGTCTTGGCTTCCTACCTTCCACTCTCTGCTTCTTGTCTGCTATGAGGTGAGCAATCTGGATCCCTTATGCTCTCCTACTATGGTTTTCTGCCTCGCTCCAGTCAGGAACAAAAAAGACTAATAGACCATGTACCAAAAGCCCCTAAACCATCAGTAAAAATTAACAGCCATTCCTGTAAACTGTTTCTCCCAGGGATTTGTCACTGTGACAAAGACATGAATGATACACATTTTAGTCAGTAGAATATAAAATGTGAGGGGCCACCTGATTGACTAGGAATAGTGACAAATTGCATGTAAAAAGGTACACAATTTTTAAATCTCTTCCATTTGAATCTCCTATTTCGACAGGAACCATCAACAATGCAGTTCATAGATGAATGTGTAAATGCTGAGGTATTTAAGCAAATCTTCCAAAAGAGTCAAGTCGTTGATTGAGCTGGGAAATGAACTAAGCATATTCAAATCTATTTCTTCTAATGTTCCTATTAGTGTTATCTAGAAGTATAAGCTGTCATTCAAATATATTCAGTGATACCAATCTCAGGAATTAATAAGAAAATGTAAAGAAATAGGAAAAGGACAGAAAAGAGAAATGTTCAGAGTTTTGAAAAGAAATACTTAGTGTTACATAATGAAGGTGAAACTCCAGATGGCAAGGACACAGATGTGTGACAATCAGTGAAGTGGTTGTCAACAGAGAACCAAATCCCCTTCCAGGGAAAGCTCTGACCTGGTCCCAGGGGGATGAAGTGGAGGAGGAGCGTAAAGTCCACTCCATGCTCAACAAAATGAAAAGGCCGAAAGGCTGATTGCTCAGCTTGACTTACTATTTTAACTAAACTTTTGGAAACCATAGCTGACAAAAGCATCCGGAAAAAAACCAAACCAAAACAAAACAAAACAAAAACAAAAACGTTTTAATACTTGCTGTTTGTCACATACTGGAAAATGAAAGTGGAAAGATAAACAGAGAAAATGATACTGCAGGCCTGTATGTCCTTCACACAAGACTAACTGTGCCCACAGGAGACTTCCAGAGAGTATGGGTGTTTCTCACTCAGAAGGAAATTATGGAACAGTTTTGCATGAATGCCTATATTTTGACAAGATGAACTATTGTCGGTATGGTTGAGGAAACAAGCAATGACAGTTCAATATATAAATATTAAAATTAATATTTTAAGAACTAAATGTTTCCTCCACTGTACTACATACATATAGGAAAACTACACACACACACACACACACACACACACACACACACACTCTCGTTCTTGGCCACTGCAGAATTTCATGCTTTATTCAGTAGGTGAGCGTTGTGTGTATTTGTAGTTTTTGAAAATGATGCTTCATTAAAATTTGACTTTGATCTAGATCTTGAGGCAGGAAGCTGGATCAAAGGCTCTGAAATCCAGGATCAATGACACACTCACCATATAGAAGTTTCTGCATTATGGCAGCCAGAGGAAGTCACCAGTTAATGAGAAAAGTATACAAAAAATAAGGAAAATTTTCAAGTTAAATGAAGTGACAGTGAACAATACCACACCTACATGCTGATTCTGAACATCGTGAGACAATAAACTTTTCCACTTAGACATATTAATTAAATACTAGGCTCCTAGGACACAGTTTAATGAAAACTCTTTTATTAGGATATGCTATAGGATTGGTTTTCTAATTTCCTGACTTAACTCTTTCCTGTAATAAAAAAAATTCAAAAACAAACTTTGATGTTTGATATCAATGAGCTTAAATGCCATTTAAAAAATTCAGGGAGCATTTTCTAATTCGTGATCGCTCTAGTGATAGACACAGTTTTGCTTGTAAACAATTCATCTGGAGGTCATAGTTCACTGGTGCTCTCAGCGTACACTAGAAGAAATGTGTTTGCTTTGTCACATTCACCAGACTTTACATGCTAAAATTTATGATAAACAGTTACCTGCAAATATTCACATTTGACATTAGTTAGAATTTCAGATCTCCTTACCCTTTCTCTTATAAAGAGAAAACTGACCCCCAAATAAACTTTGCTGCTTTAATGTTTGCATTTATGACAAATGATAAATTTAAACAAATTGTCTATCTATGCTGTGTCTATTTTTATTTGAAATATTCCCTAGCTAATAAACATGGTATTTCTATTTTTCAAATACAATGTTTAATATATTCATGATTTGATTATGACTACTTACTAATTTTATAATCATCTATCTTCGAACTGAATGAGCCAAGGAGATATGAATTTCAGATCAATTTTGGTAATTGTCATGACTAATATTGGAAGATAAAAGAAAAAAATCTTTAAAATATACATTTATAGTCTTGCCACTGTGCAGCACTTCATTCACAGATGGCCAATCAGTAATTTAAGGGACAAAATTAAAGCAACTATATATACATTGAAACCAATGCCTGAAGCTCTGGCTTATATTTTCTTCATTATCCAATATGTTGTTGAGTTGAAGCTCAATTATTCTCCAATTACTCCTATTTATGGAAAGTACAGTATGAATTTGATTCTCACCTATTTTTTTCTGGTAAAAACACTTTTTGTTAAATTCTAACTGTATCACTCCAACCTTCTTACTGCCCTTAGCTTTGTTTGTAAAAGTCAGGCATGAATGTTTTTAAACATCACTTGTATTTTATCATTCATGGAAGCACAGGCCAGGAAAACAGTTTTGCAAGACTTCGACAAAAAGCAAAACTTTTTATGTTCCCCTGTGTACTGGAAATTGTCCTTTCAAGATGCGTTGAAGAATTGTGTTGGGATTTTGATGGATATTACATTTAATCTGTAGACTGCTTTTGGTAGGATGGCCATTTTTACTCTGTTCATCCTACCAGTCCCTGAGCAAGGGAGATCCTTTCATCTTCTGATATCTTCTTCAATTTCTTTCTTCAGTGTCTTAATGTTTTATCATACAAATCTTTCACTTGCTTGATTAGAATTACCCCAAGATATTATATATATTTTTGAGGCTTGTTATAAAGGGTGTTATTTTCCTGAATTCTTTATCTGCCCATTTGTCATCTATGTATAGGAAGGCTACTGTTTTTTTGTGAGTTAATTTTGTATCCTGCTACTTTGCTGTGTAGGTGAAAGTTTCTCGGGTCCCATCGATCCAGACAAATCTCTCTCACCCGCAGTCCTGCAGCTGCTTATAACATAATCATTCTGAGGCTTATATTAATTACCAATTGTATGGCCTATGGCAGGCTTCTTGCTAGCTAGCTCTTCTAACTTAATCCATTTGTATTAACCTATAAGTTGCCATGTGGTCTTGGCATTACTGGTCTACTGGCATCTTGCTGCTCCTTTGGCAGCAGCTGGTGTCTCTCCTTTCTCTCCTTTCTCCCTCCCACCCCCATATTTCTGCTTGGATTTCCTGCCTGCCTCTAAGCTGCTTTTCCATAGGCCAATGCAGCTTTATTTATCAACCAATCATAACAACACATATTCACAGCATACAGGAAGACATCCCACAGCATTGCTGTAAGTGTTTATCAGCTGTAGGTGTTTCCTGGTGAAAATTTTAGGGTCAATTATGTGTACAATGATATCATCTGCAAATAAAGATTCTTAGACTCTTCCTTTCTAGCATGTATTCCCTTAATCTTCTTTAGTTCTCTTATTGATCTAGCTACGACTTCCAATACTATATTGAATACATATGGAGAGAGTAGACAACCTTGTCTTGTCCCTGATTTTAGTGAAATTACTTTTCATTTCTCTCCATTTAAGTTGACGTTGCCGGTGTGTTTGCCGTATACGAGTGCCATGCTCAGCCATCATCAAAGCTTCCTCGTGAAACAGATGGGAACAGATAAAGAGACCCACAGCCAGAAAATATGCGAAGAGTAGAAGATGTTTGAACACTCAACCCTAAACAGGATGACTCCACCAACCATTCCCTCCTTAGAGCTCAGGGAATCCTTAGGGAGAGAAGGCAGAAAGAATATAAGAGCCAGAGAGCATAGAGGATGCAAAAGAAATGGAGCCTTTTAAAACATCACAGGACTGATACACAATTGAACTCACAGAGACTGAGGAAGCATGTACAGAGCCTGCTCAGACTATAAGTGGTCCTAGAGCTGAGAGAAGAGGTGTACACAAGCCCTCATTCCTAAAGTGGAAACCTCCAATTGATAACCACTTGCAAATGAAAATTTAGTTTTCTTCAAGGGAGTCTCATTGGGGTAGCAAACTATGTCTGCCTCCATATTTGCTCCTTGTGTCTTTTCTGGGGCTCTTTTCCTTCTGTTTGTTTGTTTTGGTCTATTCTAATTTGTTTGTATTTGTTTTATCATCCTATATTTTATTTTATCATATTTTAGATAACTTCTTTTCTAATGAGATACACAAAGGGAATAGATCTCGATGGAAGTGGAGGTGGGGAGGAACTGGGAGGAGTAGAGAGAGGAGAAACTGTAATCAGGATATATTGTATAAAAAATCTCTTTTAAATAAAAGAAGAAAGGAATTACAAAAATAAATAAAATACATATACATACATATTTATAAATGTCATGGAAGTAGAAGGGAGACTCTGGAAAGAAAAGGGGGTAGCAGGAGATTGGAATAGGACTGGATTGAGTATGGGATGAATATGAGAAAAGTACATGGTATATATTTATAAAATGTAATGTAAACCATAATTTTCTACAATGAGATGTGTATAAAAATAAATAACATCTAAAATTTTAAAAAAGTGTCTCTATTCTTCTCAACTCATCACTTGCAATCTTAATAGATTTTTTATAATAGTCTTAATAGTCTTTTTTCTGCTCACTGTATATGAATGTTGTTTAGCAGTCTCCCCACTAGACAAGATAGCTAGCTGTACTTCAGGTACAAATGTTATCACAAAGCAATGGCTATAGACTGCATCTCCAGTAGCAGGTGGCAACTACATGTGGGACTGACAGGCAGTGACTGGCTATTTTTGTTTTTGCAAAGCTAGCTGTCAGTTGGCATTCCTATCTGTTTGCCAGATGACAGACCTATGGGAGACAGTGGTGTGAAATGGCCATTCTCATTCACACGCAGGACTACCCTCAAGCAATGATATCAGCAGTGCTTCCAAGATAAAACCAGAAGAGCATGCACCAGCACACATTCAATCTAACCTGTAGGGAGTCAGACATGTGTTCGTATTTCCTGGCAAAGCATACTTATTTCTACTGCTTAGCTTAGGTGTTTTTGATGAGTTTCAGTCCAGTTTGTTGAGACCTGGATTAAAATTGTTATGTGGAATGTTAGGAGATGGATTTTAACGTTCCATTTTTCTGACTGTTCTATCAGGTAGTATTTTGTTTTAATAATATACAGACATTCCAAGGAGTATCCTTTCTGAGATGTCTTCATGCCTTTTTTCTCTTTATTTCTGAAATAATTCTGTCATTATTACTTTAGAGTCTAGATGTGAATGCATTAAATGTCTACTGTAGGTAAAGACTATTACTTACAAGGGCTTTTACCTGAAGCTATGATTCCAAATGATTAACCTGTAAAATCAACTATGGATAGATAAATGGTTTATGAATGCTTCATGAAATGGCTAGAAGGTAACTGAAGCCATTCTATTATTGTAGTAAACAGAAATGGCAGATTAATATAATCTAAGATCATATACCAAAAGATCAAGAATTATACAGAAAGCTTAAACAAGATAAATGGATGGAAACCACCTGGGAAATTTAATTCACATCTGGGGTTGAAGAATGATGTTTAACTGCAACATAAGAAAGTACTGGAACAATTCCATGATTGTAGTTTATTTTCTAAGCTGCAAGTGAAAATCAGTCTTCAACTTAGAATGACCTGTGTTTCACAGGAAAACAGAGTGACTTGCTCCAATGTTCGTCTCTTCTCTCACTTAAACTCATGTTTCCCAGCACTGTCTTTATGGAATAATTCTGTTTCCTGTGATAACTATAAATAAATGTCACTCATTTAATCCATTTGAATAAAAGATGACATTAATATTTTAGTAGGATTAGAAACATAAAATATTCTGGTCAATAAACCTATACTACAAAGAATTCATTTACATGTATGGTTCTTCTTTCCAAGGTTTAGACTGTAGATTTTTGTTCCATGTGTTGATTCAAAAGCTATATCTGGCTTGAAAAATAGAAAAACCTATTTACATAGAGACAACTTACGTCACTGCTTTTTTCCACCTTCCAGAAACATCCAAATCATAATGTTTACATTAACCTGCTCACTTACTTCAAAACATCCACAAAAAGAATATGACAGAGTCTGAACAGAAATACTATTGTATAGGACTTTTTCATAAAACTCAAACTAGGTTATTTCTCCAAATTTTTTTTTCTAAAAGAAAGCAGTATTTTTACCTTATTGTGAGAACTTGAAGAATTTTTGCAGAAGGTATTACATCCCATGTAGAAGTTGTATTTAGAAGTTGTATTACAGTATATTGCTCATCAAAAATCACCTTTAAAACTGTTTTGAAATTCCAGTGCTACCTTATGTACGATGGCTTCATAAGCTCCCTTAACTGTCTTACTATTCCCCTGTGATTCTGGACTGGAAAGAATTCAACAGTATAACAGGGGAGCTAAAATTCCATTTCTTAACTTTAGAATCCATAAACAGAAAATCACTAGTCAGCACAACTCTTTTATACTATTGAGGAAAATGTACTCAAAGTTCTTCTCTCCTATTGTCTTAGTTGGGTTTCTATTGTCTTGATAAAGAAGAACATGGCTAAAGTGAACTTGGAATTAGAAGGTAAAACACCATTTGAGTGAATTACTTACATTGTAAATTACCCACTTGTAATTCTGACATTAATGTGATCTAGATCAAATACAGTATATAGATTTCCAGGGTAAATATCACAGCTGTAGTTTAGTGAAAATAATTACAAGCTACAACACTGTCAGTGGTCTCCATTCTAATCTGATTACTTACAAATAAATAGTAAACACATTGTTTTTCAAATTACATTTCTTACTCCATAACGAAGTAAGGGCAGGATTTAGATCCATGAATTAAGTTGTGAGAAACTTGCAAAAATTTGACTTATGTTTCCTTTATCATCTTTCCTTTTCACTAAATTTAAGTAACTGTGTGGTTGGGTTTATTTGCATTTTGTGTTGGTAACCATTGGGGGGAAAAAAAGACCAAACATACATGTTTCTATATGCCTATAGGTAAAAATAAAGTTCATGTGATGGCTGTGTGTCCTCATTCTTCAAATCATCTCACAGATCATGCAAACCTCTTCTACGGCAGATGATAAATAATACTAAAAATGCAGTAAGGTTTTGTATTTCAAGAAACAGGAATGAAAAGAGGATTGTTACTTCTGTTCCTTTGTTTGGTTTGTTTGCTCTTACATGATGGGGAAAGACTTTAGGCCAGGGCAGTCTTACCCATATTTTCATTTCTTGCTTTTTCCTTTTCTCCATTAAGATGAATCTTCAGAAGTATCATTTGGTTTTCTGATTTCCTTTGGAATATCAGTTGGGTGCAGGGGGTCACTTTCTACCATCAGACTGTGGGATAGCATTTAATTGAACTATTTTCCACCTTTTGGTTTTCCTCATGGAAAACTACTTAACATCCTTTCTTTGTAAAGCTTTCACTGCTCAACACCATGAAAATGAAAATATTAAAGGGTTTCATAATGTTTATCCTGAGAGTTAAGAGGAATCTTTAAATTAGATTGCTGAAATCAAGTGACCAGTTCATGATTTTTAAAACATTTATTAATTTTATTTTATCTGTATATGTGTGTACCTGAGTGTGTATACACATATGTGCATAACATGTGTACATGTGCCCATGGAGTATAGACATCAGATATCCTAGAAAACTGGAGTTACGGATAACTGTTAGGCACCAGGTGGGAGCTGAGAACTGACCCCAGGTTTTATGCAAGAACTGCTTTCAATCACTGAGCTATTTCTCTAGGTGCCCAGTTCCACAATTTAACATTAGTTTTGTGACTTGGTAGGATATTCAAATGCTTCCTTTTCTTTTTATGAGAAAGAGGTTAATTTATTCCTATTGTACACAGCTTATGCAAATTAGGTGAAATAAACACTATGAATGTCTGAATCTACAACTTAGGGTAGCAAATGATTAAATACTCATTAGTCTTTCCAGGGCTTAGCTAATTCTTTATTATTCTTATTTTAGCCTAATATGTTATCAATATTCTATGTATATTTAAGCAAAGACAGTATATTGTGTGTGGTTGTTTTTTACTCTTTTGGCTCTTTTTTCTCTTTGTTGGGCCTGCCACCCAGCTCCCAAATAAATCACACAGAGGCTTGCTTATTCTTTCTTATGGATGTGTAGCCTTAGCCTGGCTTGTTTCTAGCCAGCTTTTTTATTTTATTTTAAATTACCCTGTTTATCTTTTGCTTCTGGGCTTTTATCGTTCTCTATTTCTGTATACCTTTCTTTACCTCTTTTTCCATGTCTTGCTGTGCGGCTAGGTGGCTGGCCTCTGAAGTCTTCCTCTCCTCCTCTTTCAATCCTCGATCTTTTCTTCTCTCCTTTTCTCCTTCTATTTATTCTCTCTGCCTGCCAGCCCTACCTATCCTTTCTTTTGCCTTGCTATTGACTGTTCAGCTCTTTATTAGATCAATCAGGTGTTTTAGATAGGGCAAAGTAACACAGCTTCATAGAGTTAAATAAATGTAACATAAAGGCATGCAACACATTTTTGCATCATTAAACAAATGTTTCACAGCCTGCACAAATGTAACATATCTCTAAATAATATTCTACAACAGTGTATTCTTTCTGGCCCTGAGGTATCATCCTCCAGCATTTTCTCAGATGAAGGAACATCAATGAAATGTCATTATTCTACAACTTACTACCATTATTACTATAAATACTGTTATTCTTAGGGATATTTCTTTTACATCTGTTGAAATAATATTTAAAAAATTCAAGCTTTAGGTTTTTGTATTATGTGATGTCATCTTTAAATAATGCACAGATTTTTAGTATACATTCCCCTCATCAGCCCTTCATCTTGATAAGATGTTCTATCTAGATGCTGCTTCCAGAGGAATACTGGCAATTCTTGGGTCATTAACAGGCAAGTAAGATTCAGCCTGTTTCTGCCTCTTTGCCGTTATTGCTGAAGGGATTTAAGGCAGGGAGCATAGTAGAATGTAAGTGGAAACTGTGCCACTATGACTGGTTTAATAAACAAGCTGACTGGACAATAACTGAACAGGATAAAGTTAGGCAGGCAAGCTAAACTGAGAATGATGGGATGAGGAAGGGTTGTGGCTGCATTCCTGCTGAGCTACTCCTGGCCTGGAGTAGCATCTAGCCCTAATCTATCTTTTGTTTAACCGATACCTTGTTGCCCTATGTGAATCTTGTCTCAGAGTCTCCCAGGGATACAAAGGCCTATGCAAAACTTGGTTCAGGAAACCCTGAAAAAATATGGTACCTGATGAATCGAGGAATTTGCATTTGGCATTGTATTTTTGGGAGCTCCTTTTAGGTTGTTTTGAGCATATAGAAATCAACTGGCTAAACTGTAAGTATTGAGAAAAATAAAAATGCCCTGGGTGAAGGAAAAATTCTTTAGTCTTTAGAGACTGGATCCCCCTGCAGCTGAGAAAGGCTAAAATCATTCTTCTTTTTTTTTTTTTTTGTTTGTTTCTTTGTTTGTTTTTCGAGACAGGGTTTCTCTGTGTAGCTTTGTGCCTTTACCTGGAACTCGCTTTGTAGACCAGGCTAGCCTCAAACTCATAGAGATCCGCCTGGCTCTGCCTCCCGAGTGCTGGGATTAAAGGCGTGCGCCACCACGCCCGGCGGCTAAATTCATTCTTAAGGTGCCTCTGAGTTTTCTTTCCATGGATCCATGTGAACCCATGCGTCAGTGCTGAGACACTTCTTGACAAAGGGTAGAGTCAGAGGAGATGCTGCCCAGCTGCTGAGGAAGCAGGATGTATAGAAAATGAGATAACAAGCCATGAGCTACATGGTGAAGCATGGGTAAGAAATATGGGTTAATTTAAGTATAAGAGTTAGCTAGTAACAAGCCTGAATTACTGGCTGTGTATTTATAAATAATATTAAGCCTCTGAGTGGTTGTTTGGGAATTGGCAGGTGGGAGAGAAATGTCTGACTACAGAAGTGTGTATGAAGAAACTGCATGCAGACTATAATGTTGCCACTCAAGTAATAAATATAATAAAGAGGGGATAGTAGAACACATGGGATGTGAAAGAATACATAGTAGAATTCTAGAAACTGGAGAGGTTAAGAGGAGATGGTATTTTAATCTCTGTCCTATTGCTATGAAGAGACACCATGGCCAAGGCAACTCATAAAAGAAAGCATTTGATTGGGGGCTTCCTTATAGTTTCAGATTTTTAGTCCATTACCATCAAAATGGGGAGCATGGCTGCATGTAGGCAGCTTCTAGAGCAGTAGCTGAGAGCTACATACACATCCTGAGGCAGAGAGAACAATATTGGTCATAGCATGGACTTTTTAAAACCTCAAACCTCACCCCCCAATGAAAAGTGTCCTCCATCAAGCCATACCTTCTAATCTTTTTAATCCTTTCAAATAGTTCTAGTCTCTGGTGACTGAGCATTCAAATTTATGAGCCTGTGGGGATCATTCTTATTCAAAGCAGCACAGACAGGCAAAAGACCCTAGGAGAAAGGACATATAGGGACAGAGTAACCAAAAATAAGAATGTGTGAAGAAGAATTATAAAATTTTATTAATTTGTATGGTAATTTAAAATACATTTTAACCAAGAAAGAGTTTGAAGGTTGGTAGACCAGATGCATGAACAGTGCTACTCAAAGAAAACATGATTTACTGAGTGAAACTCTCACTGTCATGCATGTGTTACCTAACTATGAATTACTGCTCAGAGAGGTATCAAAAGTACCCAAAAGAAGACATGCAATTATCAGTGCCCTCAGTTGACCACCATAAGATCTCATTACTGAAGACATCACACACTTTGGTTGTAGAACATAAAGAAATTAAATTTGACTGAGTATGACTTTTCCTCTCTGCTGGATAGAATTCATAGGGCTGAGAGATGCTATTTAGTCTGCTGGACTCTGTATATCACAATATGAACCTGTCAGGCAAGATGTGCCCACTGTCGCAATAATGGCAAGAGAGTTTATTGGGCAAGTGACCTCTCTCCTTGTTAGATATGAGTCCTACTCTACAGGAGAGGAATTCGTGTCTGGAACTATAAACTGCATCAAAACCCAAGGCTGGCAAAGTCCCATGTCCAAGGGGAGAGCTGATTTTTGTTGTTTTGCTTAATGTTTAGGTTGTCAAATTGTCCATAGATTTGCATTGCTCTGCACCTTTGTCAAAGAAGCATCCTATAGCAGTGGATAGTGGTCAATGCAGCAACTCCTAGCTATTCAAAAATGCACAGAAAAAAGAATCTCTGCTCACCTGTTGATGGAGTGTTGTCTATATCAGTATCTTCCCAGAAGGCCCAGGATCCAGAGGATGGGGAGGAATGTGGTGAAATGCAGTTTTCTGGACTGGATAAAGCTGTTGCAAACATGAACTTAGAGCATCTGTTCCTCTACAAGACCTATACATGGTCAAGCTAATCAATTATTCCAGTACAGACAGAAATTATCTCAGGAGGCCCTACCCCTTAACTGAGGAACTGTTGGCATTTGGTGTCTGTTGGGGAAGAGAGAATCACTTTTCTTTGGGAGTTGGTTTTTAGACTAGCAGTCACATTAGATGATTCCACACACATGCAAACATGAGCATCACTAATTAGATCCAGTGAGTTATTTAAAGAAAAAGTGTTGCTGGAGAGCTTCTCTCCAGCTCCCAAGACCCACCAGTCCCTGGTTCCCTGACCGAACCCATTCATAAAATAAACACACAGACGCTTACATTATTTAAACTGCTTGGCCATTAGCTCAGGCCTATCATTGTCTAGCTCTTACTCTTATATTTAGCCCATTTCTATTAATCTCTACTTTCCCACATGGCTCGTGGCTTACCGGTACTTTACATCTTCCTTCTCTTGGCGGCGGCTCCAGGCAGTTTCTCTATCCTTCCTTCTCAATTTTCCTCTCTGTTAGTCCCGCCTATACTTCCTGTCTGGCTATTGGCCAGTCAGTGTTTATTGACATATAGCGATATCCACAGCACTTCCCCCTTTTTTTCTTTTTCAAAAAGGAAGGTTTTAACTTTAACATAGTAAAATTACATATAACAAAACAATTATCGAGCAAGAATTACAGTTACAATATTAAGAAGATATCCTATCTATCTACATTTATGAGTTTAAGGTTTTATATCTAACTTATCTTTTATCATAACTGAGGAAATTACAACTATCTAGTCTTCAACCACATCAAAGACCTCAGAAGGATATAATACTACCTGAGAAATGGGAGAAATATATGTGAAGAAGCCTCGCTGGAGTTGGTGGGAGGGACTGGGGAATTGTATAGGACTAAGATATATTGTTTACATGTATGAAGCTTTTACAGAATAATGTTTTTAAAAATACAAAAAAGATAAAATCTTTCTGGCTCAGTTATTACCACTGCCCTTTCTGTCTCCATCTTCCTCTAATAAATAGTGTCATGTAGCTTAATATAGTTTTATAAATATCATATTTTACATGAATTTTGTAATTAACTCTATGAGAGATAAATTTAATTTCAGAATACAATAATAAATTTAAGAATGATAATAACCATTATTATTTTTATAAATAAACCAATGGGTATAGTTTTTATCTAAAATTATGAAATAGTTGTACCTGTGAATGTAACTCATAAATATTCAAATTAAAATGGGTTTTCTATGGTCAGATGCTATTGTATTTGGCTATTGTAACTTTTTAGAAGTTCAGGGAGATGTATCGACTTTAAGTATTGTCGCTTTCTCTGTTTAATGTTTCTTATTTGCAAGTTCTTTATAATAAAGTTTTAATAAAAAATAATACAGGGAAGCTGACACTTGTTGAAAGATATGTGAGCATTCTTTTAGTGCCTTGAATTTGACTGACAATAGGTATCCAAGATGGAAGACTAAATATAGAAATTTTAAAGATATAAGACAATGAAACTTTAAAAGTAATATTAGTAATGAAGTTGCTCCAAAAGGATATGAGCTTCCTGGTTTGAACAAGTGGTCACGATGAGGGAATACCCTGGGTGACTAGCGATTACCTGAAGTCTGAATTGCTCTTTAATGATGGGTACAGTTGCTCCGGACTATGTGGTTTTACAGACCACAGAGTAAGCCAAGTTCCGTGGAAAACATAGACTCCTCAGGAGTCCTGGGCCCAGGAATTGGCAGAGGCTTGTGCTGTTGTGCAACCTGGAACCTTTGGCAGGCATGTGTCAGAGATGAATACTTCCTACTCTGGACAAGAAGAAACTTTCTCGATAGTGAGCAGTGTTCAGAGTTACAATGTCACATGAAAAACTTTAAATACAATAACGTCAGTTTTCAGTTGTTACCTTCTTTGGAAACTAGAGTGAGAGATACTTGTTTTAATCTAGGGTTTTGATATAGACTATAACAGACCTATATGGAATGAGTATTTTTTTTTTCAGAGCTGAGGACCAAACCCAGGGCCTTGCA